>OMKP01080758.1:0-13158 GCA_900302375.1 Bathygadus melanobranchus
CCCCATGATGGACAGCAGCAGGAAGAAAGAGATGGAGAGAATGAAGAAGTCGAGAGGACAGTTGATATATACTGTAGTAGTGGATCGCTGCATAGAGAATAGGCCCAATAAAGATAAGGGACTACACTCACCCTTATAGGTTACGCTGAGAGAGGGTCACTAGTTGCAGGGTTTTCCCGGTCTCCTGCAATGCAATTTCTGTTCTCTTACTTCCTGTGTACAAAAAGGTATGTCAAAGAATAAGAACATGATGAGAAGAAAGACAACAACAAGACAAGACAAAGGCAAGGAGGATAAAGATTTTTAGCTTTTTAGACAAATCATTTGATAAGGCAATACCAAAACATGTAACGGAAGTGGATATCCCTCTCTCTCGTCACTCAGCCTGTTCTCGGCCCATTCTTGTCATAAGTTGACGCTTGGTCAGATTCCCCATGGTCATGCTCAAGACGCAAAAGGTGCCCCATGGCTTCACCTTACTGATGTTTAGGGTTGTCATTGGATATGACGCCCTCCGAAGCATGCCAGGAAGTCCCACCCTCTCTTCCACTAATAACACACATTTGGAGCACCCCGTTCCAAGTGTTCCTTCGTCAGATGAGACTGGGAGTGAGGTTTCCGGAAAAGGATTCCAATTAAAATCAGTTAGGGTTAGGGTTAGGGATAGTAATGTCATGTGACTCTCAACTGGAGGGTCGTGACCTACGTGGGTCACAAGGGCATTTTGAGTGGGTTGCAGAGCATATACCAAACCTTAATATTTAGAAAGAAGCCCATGAAACTGATGTTTCAGTGTTAATTCATACTTCAAAACCGTACTATTTCATTGACTTTAGCTCTGAATGTTGCAGCTTTTTGTTCGCTCTATGTTTTTAACAGTATATGAAGGCATTGTTGATTTCAATATTTGTAAATACATTTTTATTTTTGGGTCATGACTTAATGACTAAAGACACATGAGTAATGACACTCCCGAGGCTAGATTAGTTGATACATGTTATCTATATATGTTATGTAATCGAATTTAATCTGAACTTGCCGTACACCTGCTGTAGCTCCAACTGTACCTGTTGCCCTACCCATATACCTAAATACATGTATATAGTGCTTTTCAGACCACTCAAAGCACTCTACAATATTGCCTCACATTCACCCATTCATACACACATTCATATACCGACAGCAACACCTTCGACACATTGCTATGCGGAGCCAGGGATCGAACAGCAAACTTGCAGGCAACCCGTTCTACCTCCTGAGCTAATGCCACCCCAATGCATGTGTTCTACCTGCCACCTGTGCCTGTAACCACCGCCACGTACCACAACGTCTATACTATTGACTATTGTCAATGCTTGAACATTCACACACCTCTGTACATATAACACAGCCATTTATCAATTGTATTAGTTGCAGCTGTGTTGCTTACATCATACCAATGTCAGCCTGGGATCTTTTTAACCTTCTATGGTTTTTGATGTTAAAAGGTAGCAAAGTCACAAGAGTGGTCAGGTGTTAATTTGCACATTAATACTAAGTGGCATACTGAACATGGTGTATTGAAAAGTAACTAAATAAACCGCATAATGTGTTTACTGTAAACAAGTTAAGGACTTGAATTGCTTTTTCTTTCAAAAATGTGCAAGGTGCAAACGTGCAGTACAACAATCAGCTACACATTGTTTATTGTTTATCTAAATTATTTGATTTTAATTCGATAGATAGGTAATCTTGTCGGGGATAGCACATGTATCTATCTATCTATCTATCCCTCTATCCATCTATATAATTAAAATCAAATAACTTAGATAAACAGTACCTCCCTCAATAAAGTTTCATTAACTGTAACCTGTAACTCTGTCTCCTGTCCTGTAACTCTGTCTCCTGTCCTGTAACTCTGGCTGTCTCCTGCTTTATAGCTCTATCTGTGGGATTATTTTCCAAGGCACAAAGTGATTTAGCTTCGGAGTGTGTGTCATTACAGGCCTGGTGACGATCCAAACTATAAACCTTAAAACCGGGATAGGTTCACTCTCAATAACTATTTCTCAATTTAGATTAGAAAAACAACTACCTATAGATAACATAGGCCTAATATAATAGCATATAGTTGGCCTATGGCTACCAATAATCCCGAGGGAAATTGTCACAGTTGCTGTGCTCAAGAGTAAAACGACTTAAATCCTCGATTTAAAGCAACACATGTAGGGCTTTTTGACACACAGAGGCTTTTTTTCACACACATGGACTGGTTGTCTTCCCCGTTGACACTGCCAAGGGAAACGTCATGCTGGGCGGACAATAGGTTTGTGGAGGTTAACAGTGTTTTGATTGTAATTCCTCGGCGAAAAAATAAGACAGTTGTTTCTTTAAGAGGCTGCTGCTTCGTGATTCGCAGCTGCTGGTGTGCGCGGAGCGGCGGTCAGAGAAAAGCAGATTCATGACTTCGTGCAGCACAATGGCCATTTATCACCCACTGCTGTTATTCAAATCCAGTACCAAGGGAGGTCCGTCCCCACTTTCCTCGCCGTCCGCCTCGGTAACACCGGTATTGTTGCAGGGGATGAAGAAAAGCGCTTTGGCGTGGGGGGTCCGGGGCCAGTGGACATACAGCCTTAAGTGACCAGGAGCCCATGTTCTGGAGGAGCACCGCCGGGGTGAATGGCGAGCCGGAGGAGAAAGTGCCCCAGGAAGAACCGTGAGAGTATTAATGCGACATCAACATGACCGACTGAGGGGTAATAGTTCGTTTGAGTCCACCAGAGGAGGAAGTGCTTGAACGTGTGTTCGGTGTTTTGAAGCATGTGAGATTTAACACGTGCAGGAGAGATGGCGAGGTGCACGGTGGAAAGATGTTTCCGAGGAGTCCGAAGTGTTTCGTTTTGAGGACAAGCCATGGTTTATCTACATTGAGAAGTATACCTACACAGAGAAGTGAATAGTTAATTACTCTATAGACTAGAAACAAGTGTGATTATAACATCCTAAATCGTTTACGGTGTATCGCACAAACCTATTTGATTTAATAGGCCTATTTGATAACGTGGCTGTTAAAAATCGAAATCATAAACCAACTACACTTTATAAAGTTGCCATAAGTTTCGTAAAGGTACATGTGCCAGCCTACATTTATCCATAAAACATCAGTTTGTTTAATCAATAAGCAATTTTGTGATGTTGAGCCTTCGCGGCTGATTGTCCAAACGCAATTCTTGTGACATCACAAATCACAGCCGAGAATTGTGCCTGGACATCTGTTGCGGGGTGCTCCTGAACTACTGGAGATTCGGATATAATGTCTTATTTATGCCAATTAGTTTGGTGTTAGATATCCTGAAGTAGGCCTGGGCCTAGTGTCTTAGTTAGGCGTTTAATGTTCTGATATAATCTTAATTTGCTGGGGATGTAATTATTTTCAGTGCAATATCTAGGACCAATCTGCCAAAACATGTTGCTATAAAATGCCACCTTGTATTGTATCGATGTATTTTTTCAGTACAAGCCTGTTTGTCTAGTTTTCGTGTCCTTTCTACGTCTGGTTATTTTTTTATGACTATTAATTAAATGCATTTTAACACTGAGTGGAGTGTGTATTTTAAGTGATTTTAAGAGAAGCTGAATTTTGTATTAGTGGATGAAACGATCCAAAAATAATTTCCAAGTAGAAATCCAATGAAATAAAGTCTTCTTTCTACTTGGGAGAGCAAGCCTCGCTGCTTTTGTTGATGGATTTCGTGGTGTTTTCGGATTATAATTAGCATAATTCTAAAGGAATGTATTTTAATTTTGTTTAACAAACCGTGACCTTTTCAACCTATTCATCCCTTTTATAAAGGACGAATTTCACCGTTGGTGAACAATAAAGAATTAAAAAGATCTTTACAACTTTGTGTTTTCTTTTCCCTCATGTTTCCTCTCCTAAAATAGAGAATGTATCATTCTAAAGTGTAATCAATAATTATATTAATAGGCCTATATTTATTAATTTAGTCTAGCCTTTATTCGTGGTAGTAAGTCAGTGTTCGTTAATATTCGACTTAATTGTAAAACCATTCTAAATGTATTTCTAAACAATACAATTTAAATCAAATAATGTAACGTCTATAATTGCATTTAATTAGGTCGAATTAAATAAAAAGTGTCAGTTCTAACGCTGTCATTTAGTAACACTATCATTGGAGATTTTGTAATAGTTGGGTTTGAAGAATGAGACGAATATTTGTGGTTCCGAATTTGTTTGTTAGATTACAAATAATACAATTTATAATTTTTCTTCCTGCGATATCATCTGATGGTAATATTTTAAAGCACACAAAAACATTTGAAATGTTAGGCTACTGCAAACGTGTCATCTTGAGGGATAAAAAGGCCCTTACACAAATGGTCCTTCTAAAAGTATGACGTCATGTTTCGTGTATAATGGGAGAGCACGTTTGATTTTCATCCCATCCCACACTGCAGGGACAACAGGAGCTCTTGCAGTCTTGACGTAGTATATAGTCTACAACATTAGGCCTACTAACATAGTACCACAGAATTACAGAGTGGTAGGTCAGAGGTAGGCCTATTCTTAAAACGAAATGCCACTGCCAATGCTAAAGAAATAGCCTACTTCAGCACATCACTCAAATGAAAGCAAATACAATAAATGCAAATAATGTTAGCACACCACGCCATGCGCAAACAATAGAAAATAAAGCAAATCAAAATACGCATCCAATCAAATCAGCATGGACTCAGCAAGAAACTCCATGCGCAAATATTAGAAAACTTCTTGGGTGACAATGATGCGCCCTTGTAAGGGTTGATACAATTATGTCGTGATAGGCTAATAATAATATAAATAACAATAACAATATAGGTTTGCGTTTGAAATGTGAACAGGCCTATTGCGTGTCCTTCCAATATGATTTTCCAATATGAGTTCTCGCATGCGTAAATCTTTCGTGTATCAGCAGCTGTTTTCCATAAGAGGAATTAACGAATTACATCTCCATTGCTTCGTAGATTCGAACCCGCCAACAATAATTCAAATGTAATATATTTCCGGCGCGGAAAGGTAGGCTATAGATCTCCACTGTCATGGTCCGACGTGGAAATAGGCGGAGCTGGATTGACGTATAGGTGGAGCTTCATCGAAGCACTGTAGCACGAGAGTCGTACTGTCAAACGTTTTAGCCCTCGCATGGGTGGGTGCACACGGCGTGGGTTAGTCTAATAGTAAGTCAGCTAGTTAGTTAGTGTGTTGGTTAGTTGATTCTCAGCTAAAAGGTTCTGGGTTCGATGGTCAATGTCAACAATCTATGTAGGCATCTTAGAGAGCAAGATGCCCTAACCTAATGACCTATATCTGATTTAAAGCCACTTTGGATAAATGACAAAGTACCACATACACACAATGTCCAGATTTCTGAAGCAGCTGGTGTCAGATCGTGGGAATGCCAGCAGCGGACATTAGGAGCCCCACCCCGAGACCGCCCCCCCACACCTACACAGGTCAGGGTGTGTGTGTGAGAGGTCCCCTCAGCCAGTTAGCCGTGGAGCTAACAACACTAACATCTTGGCTAGGCTGCTACCCCCCCACCCCCATCCCCAACTCTGTGACCCGCAGAAATAACTGCACAGCCCCCTCTCCGCTCCCCTCCTCTCCCCCTCATTGTATCCATCACACCCAACTCCTCCTCCTCCCTGACCCCGGCCGTGTGGACAAAGAGCTCCATCAGGAGGATCACCGGCCACATTCACACGTCAAACAGGAGGTGAAAGAGGAGGTGGGATGGATGGCCGGAGAGAGCACCTCTCATGGAGGAGGAGGGGGCTGGGTCCCATTGTTGCCTATTGGACAGCACTAGAGCAATGTGTGTGTGTGTGTGTGTGTGTGTGTGTTGAGGGACTCTTTATAAGCCATGTATGATCAGTTTCTGTTCTTCTGGTTTTGAGGGAAAGGAAAACTTTGGTTTAAAATAATCAATGTGTCTGGTAAGTCAGTCTACTCTACAGGTAATAATCTCCCTATAAACATAATCTGGAGGTCCTGTTCTATTTAGTATGTATAATGTAATGATGGTTTTGATGCCACTATGGTGATGGTGTTTCTATGGTCTCATAACTTAGTTGATGGTGTTTTTTGAAGTCCTATAGAATACATTTAAGGAAAACTACAATAGCAATACAGTGATAAATAAAGCACTGACTGATTAACCAAACCAAAAAGAAATTTGACCATCGAAGCAACGTAACCCCAAACGTCCGGGATGATTGTAAGCTTGTAACTTGTTCTATTGACCTAACAGTCAGGAATGTTTGAAACTTGTTCTATTGAAATTGTACTGTACCATCAGCGATATATTGTCTCCTTCTTTCAATAAATGTACTTTTTGTAAGTCGCTTTGGATAAAAGTGTCTGCCAAATTCCCTAAATGTAAATGTAAATGAAGCCTCCAAAGTCCATTTATCCACATGTGGGAAGTTGAAGATGTAAACATAAATCCAAAAAGGAGTAATCCAGTAACAGACAATAGTAATGTATGACAGGTCCTTACGTTGACCTGTTCTGACCTTCTGAAGACCTTCATCGCTCTTCAGTTTCTGCCTCCCTCCTCTCTCCACCTGTTGGCCCCCCTATGGTCATGTCTTTTTGATGCTGCTACTATGGCTATGGTATTTTGTGATGCTGTTACTACACTAATGTGTTAGAGGTTAAAATTGGTGTTGTTTTTGAGGTGGATTGCAGTAGAATAAGAACAAATGAGATCACAGCAATTCTAAACAAGCTAAACAAACCTTTAATACTTTAAAACTCATATTCATCATGATGGTGCAGTAATCTCCGATCCACAAGTTCAACAATGCTATAGCCGAACTTTAGATGTTAATCTAAAGTCTGATTTGTGAGACTAATATTGCAGTACCTGCACTTGTATTCTCATTCCCTATGTACACTATGTACTACACTATTCAGGGAACAAGAAATAAGAGTGCGTCAGATGTACAATTCTTTTACAGTACATTATGGGTACAAAGCTGTGCCCTTCATAGGAAACCAATTGAATATGACCAAATGGTGATTTAAAAAAGGCACAAGTGGACAAATTCAAACACAGCAAATCTGTTGTTGCCCCATACGGCACTAGACCTGCCATGGGGTTAGAGGTCCAACCAGAGGTTAAACAACGTGGCAGCGCCTCCTATCGTTGGTGTGTGTCATCACACACACTGGATCAATGGGGTGCAAAGCAGAGAGGAATAAACAAGAATTTACATTGTCATCATGAAACTATCACAACGCCAGTGATACAAAGAGCTGAGTACAGCAAGTAAACTTAAATGATTAAGACTGATGCAGACGAATAATTCTTAACAATACTTAAATAACCTCATTTGAATCCCATCAGTGAGGGGTAAAATTCAGTTATCATAAATTCATTAATTTCCCTTTTAAGTTAACTTATACCTGAAACTTTTGTTAAATGACATTACAAACATGACTAAACAATACAAAGAAACAATTGCAGATCAAATGTTCAAAACAGTGAAATAATAAATAAAATTAAAAGGAAATGAAAAGTAAATTAAAAAAAAGCCTTAACAGTTCATTATACACTTGAATTGAGTCTTTATTGCCCCCTAGTGGCCATCGGCAATAACACAGGTCCTTTTCATACCTTTGTCATAGTAATAAATCAGTCTGTAAGGCATAGTAATACTGCTACCATTATGAATCATGACACAGTACTGCTAGTAGCGCAACACCATTACTACTGCAGGTTCTGGAGTAGTAACTAAACACTTCTTGGCAGAAGTTAAACCCTCACCCACTTCCCACGTCTCATCGTACAACACATTAAATAGTTCTGGTCCTGTTGACCTGGGTACCAGTTAGGGCACGGGACCTGTCCACCTGCCCCCTCTCAGTCCAGACACCAAGCGCAACTCCCTTCTCTGTCAGCACCTCCCCTCTGGGTCACAGGAAGAGGTTGATTTTGGCGGGGACAGCTTTGCAGCCAGTGGTGGAGAAGTACTGTCCCTTAGAGGGAGTGTAGTGCATGTCGCCCCCTACTGCATTCACCACGTCGCTGCGCCCACACATCCCCTGCTGGCACAGCTGGTGGCGGGCGCAGCGCTCCACATGGCGTCGACACAGTGGGAGGAAGGGAACGAAGCGGGTCACCAGACCCTCCTCAATTATACTGGACCCGGAAAAATCACCTGGGTGGTGAGGGGGGTGGGGGGGGATGACAGTTAGAGATGAAACCGTATGAAAATACCACAGTTATCAGTATTATCGCGGTATTGTTAAGAAGTGCTCAAACTGTTCAGAAATTACTTATACACACACTGAAATCAATTCACCAAGTTATATATTGAAAACCAGCAGCCCTATGCACTTTTTGTTTGCATAAACATTCAAATAATAACAATACCGTAAACATATGAAAACTATATTAAATGTGCATTAACATAACATCAGTCAATGCACATTAACAAAATGTGCATTTGCATCACTGGGTTTGCCTGCCGCAGTGCACACCCATTCTGTAAACGTTTACATTTCTCAACAGTCCTCTTATTGCATCCATAGTGGTAAACTACATTCAAATCGCTATATATCGATAGCATTTGGCGCTATAAGCCAATGTTTACTTGCACTGCGGTACGTGGATATAGGTTGTTTTTGATAACATGACAGTATGCAGTTGTATCTGAGGTTGAGGGCTGAATCCATCCATCTTACACCGCTGCAAATCCTATTGGAAAATGCCACATTTGTACATTTTTCCCCCAGTTTTCTAGCTTTTTCGTGATGTTTATTCGTCGCGTGCTTGGTGTAAAAGGACCTTTAGTCCTCTTAGGAAGCTGAAATATCTCGCTGTCACATGCTGTGTGCCTGCATCTACCAGCATCTGGTATGCTGGATGCTGGACAGTATTTACCATAAATCAAACACGTTTCTTTTAATGATAATGCAAATTTGAATCAGTAATGCTAACCATCTGGAATTTTACTGTGGTTGATCATGAAACTGGTAACTGTTTCACCCCTAGTTAGCGTGTTCTTTATCACAGCTAGTCTGTCCTTTATCACATCCAGTCTGTCCTTTATCACAGCTAGTCTGTCCTTTATCACATCCAGTCTGTCCTTTATCACAGCTACAGTCTGTCCTTTATCACAGCTACAGTCTGTACTCACCAGAGATGGCTTTGGAGACGACCTGGGCGATGACGTCCTGGAGGTCAGAAGCCCGGATCTCCTCTCGGTCCCTGCCCTCCTGTCGATACTGTAGAGCCAGCCTGTTAATCACCTCCTTACCCGTCGAACTGGACACACATACACACACACCCATAGTGTCAAACAAACATATACGGTCAGACATAGATCACAGATACAGTCAAAAATACATACACACACACCTGATGAAGAGGTAGATGGCTTTGCGGTAGTTGGTCTGGAACACCACATGTGACGGGCCCAGGAAGGGCTCCAGCACCCTCAGCACCCCCGGCGGCATCTGCTCCATCTCGTCGAAGATGAAGACGGAGCGGGCGCATGCCGTCAGGTTACCCTCCACCCACGCCTTCAGCTCCACCTGCAGCCCAGCAGGAGGGCATCAACACGTTAGCAGAGGAGATGGTCTACAGTACATGCTAGTAATAATAATACTAATAATATGAATAATACTAATACTACTACTAATAATAATAAGAATAATGAATAGCATTTATATTGTGCTTTTGAAGACACCCAAAGCATTTCAGCATCAACACACCCAAGTGAATGATCATACGCATCAGGACTAGCTCTAGCTCAGCAGGTAGAGATGGTTGTCTGGCAACCGGAAGGTTGCTGGTTTGATCCCTGGCTCCCCCTAGCTAAGTGTCAAGTTGTCCCTGAACAAGACACCTAACCCTAACTGCTCCCGACGGGCTGGTTGTTGCCTTGCATGGTTGACACCGCCATGAATGGGTGAATGTGAGGCAATGTAAAGCACTTTGGATAAAAGCGCTATATAAATAATTCTTTTTTTTAAATGTTTGTGACCTGCTCAGGAGTTTGAGCCACAGGGCCCTGGCTGGTGGTGAAGATGTGTTATGTCTATGCGCATCATTATGAGAGGTCTGTCTGTCTGCTTGTACCTTGCAACGGCCGCTTGCATTTATGTCTTTAAGGTGCTGTAGGTTAGATTTAAGAGCTATTATGTGAGTGTCATTTGTTAGAAATGGCCTAGCCATCTGTCAGCTATTAGTGAGTGAAATGCACTGTGAAAATATGTTTTGAGTTCACTAAGCCTGCCTCTGTATGAGCCAATTGAGATTTTAGACCAGCTAATTTCTGACCTATCCGAGAATATATTCCCTGATTGGTTCAAGGACTCCATCTTGCCTGTCATTCATAGGTGCGTGAAAAGCAACATTTCTCTTTGACCTACAGCACCTTTAAAGTAAACATGATATAACATACACGGTACTCATTGACTCTCTCGGGGTCAGGGAAGTGGAGGGTGGGGATGAACTGGTGAACGTAGTTGCTGCTCATCGCAGAGTTGTACAGGTGGGAAATCAGCATGGAGCTGAGGAGGGTCTTCCCAGTACCGGAACCCCCGTGGAGAGACAGCACCAGCGGCCGGTCTGGAGTCTTGTTGGCTAGAAAGTTCCTCACTTCTTCGGACACGATTTCCTGAGCCAGATGTTGTCCGTAGAGATTCATGTAAAGGTCCCATTCCAAGTCTAGTCATGGTAAACGAAGAGGGTAGTACTATTGAAACACTTTTAGATCACGGCTGGAGTGAAATAACACTGTGGTTATTATTATGTTTAGTATTATAACCATGGTAGGTCGACAACGCTATCTAAAGTCTGATTTGTGAGACTATGACCAGGTAAACTCTGCGGGGATCTCCGCGGTTTAACATCAAATAAGCGGTAATAAAACCACTGGTTATAACAGACGCACATATACGTGATTTTGTCCATCACACAACAGTATTGCTAAACAACTGCTAGCTATATTAGAAATAAAGCCGGCCAGTCTCGTCTGCAGATAGACACTGGTGTCTGTTGTGAAACCTGTCTAGTAAGATACCCGCCGTGTAATGGTATTGTCTTACCTCGTATATTTGGCTTAAAGTCACATTCACATGTATCTGCTATGGCGCAGTAAAACTCTTTAAAGACGCTGTGACCTGTGTTAAAAAACAATGAATAAAGTACTGCCCGGATGAGCAACATTTTGACAAGTGCTGTTGAAGCTTGAGGAAACCTTGTAGTTTTTTGATATTCTATGCCTGGACTGGTTGCATGCTTGGAAATAAAGACAACCTACATTTCCCACAATGCACTGTAGACACTACGCAGAGCGTACCTTCCGCAAGGCACGTTGGAAGGTCGTAGTTTAGATTTTTCTTTTTTTATTTAACCTTTATTTAACCAGGTAAGACATTAAGAACAATTTCTTATTTGCAATGGCGACCTGGCAAAAGGCAGAGCCTTTTGAGGGATAGGGGGTAAGGGGTTACAAAAAAAAAAATACAAAGTTAGATAATGTGTGGATATATACAGTATATTTATACAGTATATATATAGTTAATATTTTATTATTCATATATTTTGTATATTATTTTTATTAAAATGCTTCTGTACTTTTTTATGCATTTTCTGTGCATTACAGAAACAACATTAAACAGTAAGAATTCATAAACATTAAAAAACGGTAATTTATTCCTAACTACTCACAAAGTGTTTTCACTCACAGTGTCTCTTATCATATACTACTTGTTGGTTTAAGTTGTATATTTCCTACTCAAGATTGCGTCAGCGGCAAGAGCCGCTCTGAAGGAACTTGATGATCAAGTTTTGATTGGATCTCTGAGACATAAGCACCGTTCAGTTTTAATGTCCCAAGCTAGGACGTGTTAGATGTATTTTTTTTACTGAATTATTAACTAACTAATTATTAACAAAATTGTAAATTCAGTTAAGCAACTGAATGACACCATGAATGAATGACAACATATCTTAGTAAACCAGTCTGGCCTAATATGTCAGACACTTAAGAAAAACAAAACATGCCACAAGTAATTAATTCATAGCCAAGCTTGGGAACCATTAAGGCAGGGGTATTCAACTAAAATGTAAAGAGGTCCAGTTAGAGAAAATGTCTTGAAGCAAAGGTCCGGAAGATCATAATGTCTAACTATTTAGTGTGATATATATTTAAGTAGCCTAGTAGTTGTATCAACATCTGCATGTAATCAATACCTGACTGTCAAACCAAATGAATTCAGTACGATTCAAAAACTTTTTGACAATATTTATTGTCACGTAACATAGAACTGAACATATATGTATGACTGCAGATATGTATAATGTTCTCTCATTAACTAAATAAAAGTAGGGCTGCATTTCAAAATAAGAGAAAATAAATAAAATGTGAAAATTGTGCATGTTCAAATAAAGTGCTTAACTTCAGAAAAATAAAATAAAGGGAGCAAAAGCTTGAATTTCCCTTTTTCTGTTTCACATCTTGACTCAACAGTCTCAACCAATTTGACAGATAATAAATCTCAACACATCTTAACAATTGAACAGTTTTAGAGTATCACTTTCTTCCCCTCTTATATCCCACTCCCCCACTTTTTTGCTCAGTGAGAGAATTGAGCTCTATCCTGTCTTGCCAGGATTTTAAATCTGGGCTTGAATGGAGTCAGGGCCATTCTCATACACATGTGGAGTCTGTCCATTCTCATACACATGTGGAGTCTGTCCATTCCGGATTAAATGCTCTATTTTCAGTCCACTTTTCTTTTTTTGGAGAGCGCTTATTTTTCTCTCCCTTTCTCCGTCTCACTCCTGTTTCTCTCCCTTTCTCCGTCTCACGCCTCTGTTTCTCTCCCTTTCTCCGTCTCACTCCTGTTTCTCTCCCTTTCTCCGTCTCACTCCTGTTTCTCTCCCTTTGTCCGTCTCACTCCTGTTTCTATCCCTTTCTCCGTCTCACTCCTCCGTTTCTCTCCCTTTCTCCGTCTCAGTCGTCTGTATCTCTCCCTTTGTTTTCTCTCCCTGTATCGCTATCTTTCTGTTTCTTTCTACCGTCTTTTCATGTGTAACTTGCCTGTAACTCTCGTCTGTCTGCACTGTAGAGTCGCAATGTTTACCGACTTGATTG
>OMKP01080760.1:0-11915 GCA_900302375.1 Bathygadus melanobranchus
AGCCATAAACCGGAAGGTTTAGCCATAAACTGGATGGTTTAGCCATAAACTGGAAGGTTTAGCCATAAACTGGAAGGTTTAGCCATAAACCGGATGGTTTAGCCATAAACTGGAAGGTTTAGCCATAAACCGGATGGTTTAGCCATAAACTGGAAGGTTTAGCCATAAACTGGAAGGTTTAGCCATAAACCGGATGGTTTAGCCATAAACCGGAAGGTTTAGCCATAAACCGGATGGTTTAGCCATAAACCGGAAGGTTTAGCCATAAACCGGATGGTTTAGCCATAAACTGGAAGGTTTAGCCATAAACCGGAAGGTTTAGCCATAAACCGGATGGTTTAGCCATAAACTGGAAGGTTTAGCCATAAACCGGATGGTTTAGCCATAAACCGGAAGGTTTAGCCATAAACCGGATGGTTTAGCCATAAACTGGAAGGTTTAGCCATAAGTGAAGGATAAAGAAGGCCTGGAAAACTGTTTTCCCTTTGCAACAGCCGCTGTCTTTTGGAGGGACTGTTGATGGTGGTGTTGGCAAACCAAAGGGAGGAGGAGGAGGAGGAGGAGGAGGAAGATGCAACGTAAGCCAGAGCCTCAATGTGAAGATGAAGTTCATCTGCCCTCAGTGCTGGCAGAATGGCCTGATCACTGAGCCCGACAAATCCCTCAAGTACTGCACAGCCAAGGGCAGACACAGGTGAGCAGGAACTGTCCTATTAGTAGAGTGGAAACGAGAGGGAAATGGAGGTTAATAGGATCATACATACAAGTGTCATTAGCAGAAAAGATTGACACTCAAAAAAGCTTTTTTATTACAACTGTAACAATGTATAATGCATGTGTTTTGAATCTCACGATCCATGCGATTGCCTCTGTATCCCCTTGGTCCAAAGCGACTTACAAGCAATCAGAATCAGGCCATCAGAATTGGAGTAGCTTCAAATCACACATCCATAGCCGCGTTTCCACCTAAAGTACCCGGAACTTTTAGTCCCAGGAACTTATTTTCAAGGAACTAAAATGTTCCTTCAGTTTTTCTGTTTTTCACTGGCATGATTCTTATTGTAAAATGCTGCATAATCATGTGATATAAATAGTTGCCACGATTTTGTTTTCCTCACTTTTCCATGACGTTTATTTGTTATGTGCCAGATGTAAAAGGACGTTTTTAACCGTGAGATGAACCCCAAATTTCCTGAGCTTTTGGAAAGTACATACCCCCGAGCAGGGACTTTTTGAGGGGTAAAATAATGCCCCTGCAGTTCCTCCAAAGGTTCCTGGGGAAAGTTCCTGTGGTGGAAACCCGGCTCATGTGTAACCAGAATCATGTGGCGTTCAGTTCATGCTGTCGTTTGGCAGACGCTTTTGTCTAACGCAACCTGCAGCAAATTCAGACATGTCTAATGAGAAGTTGGGGCCGAGGCATCTGGCTCAGGGATGTGTGATGTGTGTCTCACTTTCCATGTGTTTGTCTCTCTGTATCTCTGTGTGTTTGTGTCTCGGTGTTGCCGGTGTAGCTGGACCAAAGAGCGCCGTGTGCTGCTGGTCATGTCACCAGACAGGAATAAGTGGGTTCAGGTCCGACCGCTGCCATTTGCCAAGAACTACCCCGTACAGTACGACGTAGGTCACACTGATTGGTCAGCGCTGTACTGGATGATGTCATGCTGATGAGTTGAAGATGTGCACATGCTACCGTCACGACGACCATTACACTCAACAGATAACCGTTAGCTTAACAGCTTTGTGATGGCAAAGAAGCTAATTGGCTGAATGTCTCCATTATAACTGTCTGCTGTTTATCGTGGTGCCATGGTTGTGCTGAGGTTGTGGCGTGTGGACGTGTGTTGCCAATGACTGGCACCGTCCAGCAGAGTGTGTTTTGACCGTGTAACGCTCTCCACTTGCAGATATGTGCCCAGATTATTAAGAAGAGGAAGTGTAACTACACAGGTAACTGCACCTTTGCTCACAGCCAGGAGGAGAAGGAGCTGTGGACCTACATGAAGAACAATGACCGTACGTGAACGTTAACGACACACACTGTTGTTAGTGCATCCAAATACGGAGCACTTTTGGTTTTTGTCAGTTGAGATCGATTTGAGATGCTCTGTTGTTGTTGTTGTTTTGTTGCTTTGTGGACATGCAGTTTTTGCTGTCGAGTAGGTCATCACATAGGGGTCACATGATCGCACCTGCATGACCTTTAGATATTTGATGGCATGAAGCAGCCAGGGAGTTGATAGTGACATAACCTGAAGACGGCTTCGGAGAACAAGGCTTGGAGCTTTGCCTGAAGAACTAATAATAAATATCTAAACAAAGCAGAAAGTTTTTCAATTATGTTGAACTAAATTGATGGTAGAGCAGGTCCTCTGACAAATGGAAGGTTGCTGGTTCGATCACCGGCTCCTACTAGCTAAGTGTCGAGGTGTCCCTGAGCAAGACACCTAACCCCAACTGCTCCTGACGAGCTGGCTGTTGCCTTGCATGGTTGTCACTGCTGTTGGTGTATGAATGGGTGAATGTGAAGCACTAATAATAGTATATATTATATATAATAAAACTATAGAAATGCAGTCCATTTACCATTTTACAGTGAAAAGTATCCTCGTGTAGTTTTAATGCTTTGAATTACAATGTCGAGATTTTGGGGGACATTAAAGCACACGCCTTCTTTGGTGCTTTTCATATTGACCGAAGGATGGTAATTGATGGTAAGAGCCATGTGATCTTGTCCCTGCAGTGAAAGACATGCAGCAGATATATGACGTGTGGCTGTCCCTGACCAACCACAGCCGACAGACCAATGGCGCCGCGCTCAGCCAGCCCACAGCATCCAGTGAGGACAAGTCCATCGTCATGCCGACGGACTTTGCTGAACCGATGGTGATTACTACTACTAGTACTATTACTACTAGTACTACTGCTACTAGTACTACTACTACTAGTACTACTGCTACTACTACTACTACTAGTACTACTACTACTAGTACTACTGCTACTACTACTACTACTAGTACTACTACTACTAGTACTACTGCTACTACTGCTACTACTACTACTACTACGCATTACTGTCTGTTTGGTTTATATTTGTTTTCAAGTTCCGATTTTTCTCAGATTTGTATTTGATCGCCTTTTGTTTGCATGCGTCCATGCACCCTAAATAAGCGAATGATGCCACTGGCGAGAAGGTTCAACTATTCTATTTAAATGTATTATCTATTAAAAAAATCTATGAGCTAATTTGAAACATGGCTCATTCATCACGGCATAAAATAGAATCGAATTTTATGCCGTGTCCAACTTTAGCGTCCAGCCTAGCTTGAACTCTTGCCCTGGCCCTACTTAGAACGTTTAAAACAGAGCAAGTCAATATTAAGCCACTTCACCTAAACTCTCTACAGAAGTCTCTGTAATACTTCATACGTGCATCTAAAGACACTCAGTCACAATTACCAATTCACCTCGGAATCACCGAGGTCTGTCACAGGTCTGTAATTTCCCTCGTGTGCTGTAGAGTAGCGTTTGGTATTTTGATGACGACCCCTGTTGTTCATGTCGTTTCTTACGCAGTGTGACTGGTACTGCCGTCTGTGCGGGAGGCACAGCAACAGCGAGCGGCAGTGGCAGTGCCACATCGCCACGGAAAAGCACAAGGACCGGGTGTTCAGCTGTGAGGGCGAGGACCACAACCTGACCTGGAGCTACCGCTTCCCGGGCCTTCGCTTCGACCTCTGCCCCAAGTACGCCACCTCTGTTTCTGCATGACACGCTGCGTTTTTAAGTTGGTTGCATATTGATGGTTTGAAGACCCCGTTCCCTGTGTGGTTGAAATCCTTAAAGAAGAATCGCTGTTCAAGAAACTTAAAAAAGTATTATATTAAAATCCCTACAGGACTTTATATGTGGGTCTTTGCCCTCATTTAGTATGCTAGGATCTGTGAATATGCTAATTTGACATGCCCCCTAGAAGCTACTAAATCTTTCCACAAAACCCATGGACTTCTGCATCAGTTCTCAAATTGATGCATTAACACTTAATGCTGGAATCTGGATTAAGTTCACTATGTACACGGTATATGTCAGTGATGCGAGCGGGCACATCAATTTCATCTTCGTAAACAAAGTCACTGGTTCGTGGTAACAGCTGTGGGCGACCGACACAGATATTTTGTGTATATAAAAGTTCATTTCACCTCGGATACAAGCTAACCGTCAGCCCAAAATAAGGACATACACGCAGATCCTCAGCATATCTTCAAAATCCCTTTGTGACCCCAGGAAGTAGGTAAAATTACGTTTGCTTGCCGTTTCTGTGACCCAGAAACTTAGGATAATAATACAGAGTGATGAGGTCATTAATCAGGCTAGGTTCTTTTAGAAACCGTGTGTTTGTATCCTAAAACTGAATCAGAATCAGAATCAGAAAAGGATTTATTGCCAAGTAATTTTGACATTACAAGGAATTTGGCCTGGTCTGTCGGTGCATCAATAAACAATAAATACAAAGAAAATAGGCTGTGATAAAATAAAAAGTAAAAAATAAGAGTACAGATAGTCTGTCGACTGTTTTTGCCATTTTTGTGAGCTAAGCCCAAGAAGCAACTTTGTGATAGTTGGCTACTGTTAGCTTAAGGCTATCCTGTATTTGCATACGTCTGTGTGATGAAAGGACATACACTGGAAAAATACTATTTTTGTGGGAGCGGGTATTTAATAGTAAAGTGGATAAAGGTGGATGAATTATGGTTAGGATTAGTGGAAGCTTTTTTTCTAAAGCATATTTATGCAATGATAAAATGATGAAAGAAATTCACACTTGAACATGAAACATTGTCGTGTAACTGATGCATTAGCATTGTCCACATCAGTGCCTCGTGCATGTATATTGTAGTAGGAACCCGACTAAAGTAACACGTGACAAAATGTCCATGATTTCACAGATTGGACAGCGAATGTCCCGAGGGAGTGTGCTGCGACTACGCCCATAGCCCCGAGGAGCTGCAGGAGTGGATGGAGAGGCGGAGCTACCTACGGAGGACGCTAGCCAAAGCTAGGGAGGACAGCCTCATTCTGCCAGATGACTTTGACTTTGGGAAGTTCAATTTTTTACTGCAAGACTAAGAAGAACACACTTTATCAGGTGGATTTAAATAGTAGTCTGAGCAATTGAGCTTGTTGGTGTTTACAAATATTCCCGACCTTCACGTTTTCTCAGGAATGGAAGCCAAACTAACATATAACACCTAGCTTGTGAAATTGAAGTTATTTGCAATAGGCTGCTGACACGTCTAAACGCCAAAGGGTGTGACTGTTTATATGCTACTGTTCAGGCTCAACGTCATTTGAATGTTAGATCTGCACAACCATGCCTATCAGATGAAAGCCCATAAACACTGGTCAGATATTTACGGAGGATACACCATATGACATTAAATCCAGCTATGTGTAGCCATTGACATTCAACATATTCACTAAGTTAGTGCTACACCATTCAGTGTATATGATTTTAACAGGTGGACAGATAACTGTGAGCTAACATCTAAACGTATTTTGCCATTGAAATACATTGAAAAACTGAAATTTGTGTGTGTGTGTGTTGTATTCAGTATTACTGGAACTGTTTCTTCTGTTCAAATCAATATATGTCAATATATTTCTACCACTTCCATTCAATCGTCTCCCTGACACATTTATTCAATTTTAGAGGCAATTGTTTACAAATGTTCAAAGATTCTATTTCAATATTTATTTGTAATAATGACATTATTGCAGTTTGTGGCAACTCAAAGCAACACAAATACAAGTTATGAATTAAGACTGTTTGTATGCTATGACATTCTCCCAAAAAACATTTATACTCAAGACAGCAAACATGTTGATGCTGACTGCACAAGGGTCTTCCAAGTTGGCATTTCTCAAAACAAAAATTCTCAACCGAGTTGTGAATATTGTGTATGACACAAAATGGACTTACTTTGATTGTTGGGTGGTGATATCAATTTCATTCTTATTACACACATCTTCCTTGGAAACCAGTAATACTACCAATAATAACCAATAATAATAGCTCAATGCTTCTATGAAATAATAAATAATAGTTTTTATTTTATTTTGGACTAATACACTGTATGTTTGCTTTCAAAGAGCCCATATGACCAGTGTGGAGACGTGTTTTCTGAATAGCGGAATTCTAGTTTATTGTATTGGGTGCGGTTGTTATAATTAGTCCTTTCGGTCCTTTCGATTAGTCCGTACGTTTTCACTGGTGAGCGTTGCAGTGTACAGCCTGTTCTAATCCTTCTTTCTACCACATGGCAGTGTAGCGTGGTGAAATGTGCTCCTTGTGTTTTCGTGGCTTCTGGTCCCGCCTCTGGCTTGTGATTGGTTTAGCGACATACAGTACATATTCGGCAACAAATAGGGGGCCGTTGGATCCCGTCGACCGCTTTATTTTGCTACATTTCATTGGCCTGCAGACAAAAATACTCCAGCGTTGATGCGGCTTGGGGGCGTGGCTTTATGTCTTGTACTTGTTCTTCCCATAGGTTGTTCCTAGCGTGCACGCACCCCCGTGGCGTGATTTGAGAAGTTTCTCTGAAATTAGTTTGCGCGCATAGTTGTGCTTCGAGCTGAAATTGTCATTTTACCAGTGAAAAGACCAGTGTAGAGTATAGTCAAACACTCGGAAAGCGTTCATAATGTCACTGGTCAACGAGCAATTAATTGGAGACAGGAGCGACGTCCCTGATATCTTCAAGTTTCTGATTGATAATCCATTTTCCTTTCCTTGCTTTGACACTGGTAAGAATACATACTTTTGTTATATTGGGACATTGGACTTGAGGGGGTCCGATTTGTTCACAGGGGCAGAACTATTCCAGAGTTTACAAAGTTACAAAGAGAGATAAATAGACGTAATAATAAGTGTATGTCATGGAGCAGGTTTAGGTGTAGTTATTGAATTAAAATAACAGGTTTATTTCGTATTTATTATCCATTGCTATATTGTCTGCTTCCACTATAGCAACTCGTAAGTGATGCTAGAACTGTTAAAAGTGTCTCATCTCGTTTTTATAATGCACGGTACATGAACACTTGCTTCAAAGTAAACATTAGGCCTAATTTGTTATCCATTTACTGTTTATAGGGCTGTTCTTGCCTTTCTCCTAAAGTAAATTAGCCTACAGGTATGGGCGTGTAGTCTAATAATAATGTAATAGTTCTCTCGATAATGCAAAACAGTATTTATCTTAGTCGAACCTAACCCGTATGTGACAGTTACTCAATATCCTACATCCATCAATCAACGTTTGTCTCAGCAGACACATTTTGCAAATTACATGTCTAATAGTTTTCAGTAAATATCCACACAAAAAACACATTGCAAATCCGCATGGAACTACAATAACGTGCGAACCCACGGAACACTGACAGCCAGTTTACACTGGCCTACACCCTCTTGTTTAGCGGGGAATATACTGTCAAGCAGGAGACCCCGCCACCCGTTGCCCCCTACTGCTTCCGCGGGGGTAAGTAGGCCAGGCACATCAAATGTTAACATGTTTCTATGCCTGCGATAAGTGGACAGCAGTCTACACTAAATCCCCCACCCCGCCCAAAGTAAAAATGTGTTCTTATTATCGTGTAACCGCCGTCAGTGCAAAAGTGAACAGGTAATGTGCGCAAAATGTTTTTGAGTAAAGCATATGAAAAAAGCCTATAGTATATGGTAATGAATTGTCTTGTCGAGTCATGCGAAATCAAAGAATAATGCTTATATTAAAAAAAACAACAACGTTGAATCATATGTATTAATGTATTAAATGCGGTTATAATGTAATTTTTAGCTCCATTTACACTGTATTGGTTGGAAAAAAAACAGCTCTACTTTGCGGTGAATACAATAAACAAAAAACTGATGAAGGTGAAATGTGTGCACGTTTGTGCGCGTTGAGAACATTGTGTTCCCAAAGTCTGCATCCGGCTGAATATCCGCACGCGCTGGCTGCCGTACGCGTGCCAGCAGCTCAGCATGCGCGTGCGTGAAAACGTGATACTGTTTTGGTAGAACAGGCGCATCAGCGTGAGCGTGTGATCAATATCCTCTTAAAGCGATCAAGCGTACGTCATGTACAATAGTTATAGCACAGGAATTGTCAAATAGTGTATGTTTTAAATAAGCCCCCGGGTTTCCAGACTTAAATACATCGAATGAAACTATAATGACACATTTAGAGTAAGTGAATAGCGCGTACCAGCTGATCGCGAGGCTCTCTATCTCTCGTCTGTTCAACAAACCGGCCACGCCCATAAAACAGCTTGTGCGCTCACGTGAGTGGGCGGTGGCACGTGTTTGGCCACGAGTAGTGTGTCTTTTTGCAAGACGGGAACGCCTGCTATATGCTTCAAAAGTGTATCACTATGATATTGATACTGAAACGACATTGTGCATTGGTAGTCGTCAACGCAGTAGTCATCTACCACTGCTTGTGTATTGAATATGGTCAGTCAAAGGCTACTGATCTTGTGTTTAGATGCAACTGCGCATATTCTGTCAGTTTGCCTGAGAAAAACACGCATTTTTCTTTGCATTATGGCCATATTGTTTAATCTAAAATATAATAGATAATATATGTAAGGGTTCCCGACACAGGACCCGCGTGTCGTTTGTCCCAAGATTGAAGCTCTTGTTCTGTCTGTAGCGCTGCACCCCATGGCTGTGGATGGAACTCACGATCAATATTAATAGATGCTACACTTACAACCAATCAGCGTCTACGATTTGCCCAAGAGGCGTGGCTTACTGCTCATGAATATTGAAGGTTCCTCGCGGTGGGTGCTGAGACTGGCGAGTCGGTGTAGTAGTATTGTTTTGACTCCCAAGCGTTGATGTTGACTTAAGCAACCCGGAGACAAGAAAGCATCCGATAGCGCGTATTTAGCGTCTGCGTTAGTTTAAACATCTGTCTGTTTTTCCACTGTAACATCGTCTAACTAAAATCGGAATAATGCCTGGTAAAGCCACGATCGCCTTGGCGATTGAACAGAATACAGCGGGTCCGCAGAAACCTGTCCCCTTTGTTTTAAAGAAGATTATGGATATCCCCCCTCCAAACATCCTCGAAGAAGGCGACAATGGTAAGATATTACGATTATAAATACGACAAATGCTGTTAAAACAAATATCTCGGTGCTCAAGCCCGTTCAATCTTGCTGTTGAGCAGTGATGCTCATAAACTCCAATTGTTTTCGGAATTTAAGAATAAAACGATCAATGTTGCCATTAAGTCACTGTAAACCATAGTGCGTTAGCGCATATATAAAGAGTAAGAAGGCATGGCATAGATGCTATTTCCCTGGACGCACCTGGTAGAAGAGTGGGGCTGCCTGCAACAAGGCGAAAAGAACAAAAAGTTCTAGTTCATGTCCCTTCTGTCTATATGAGTACAGTGAAGCGACAAAGACGATACAAGTCAACAATTTCATTGTCTTTCATTGTCAATCGTTTTTTGAAGTGATATTTTGTCCTGTTTTAAATGCGGGTTTTGTTTCGAGCCGTGCTGTGGCATGCGGGTGCACGTCCAGACCCACTGTCTCGCCCTCCCTCTTTTGTTTACATAGCGGCTGACAGTGGCACCGCCATCTCTCGTGTCACTAACCGCCCATCTTAATTCATTTAATCCCGTCACGCAAGCCACATTCGCACTTCGTTTTCGATTCAGCGACTCCACCTTGGACATTGTCTCCATTATTTTTTTATTTTGGTCGTCAAAAGGTTCCCTCATACACCCTACCCGAATACCAATGTTGGTATCCTCCATCTGACATGGAGGATGTGGAGTGGAGTGTATGTGTGTAGTTGACTGTGTTGACACCTGGGACAAAATACACAAATAACAAACATATCACTCTGGATCCGTTTCTGTGTGTGCCTTTTGTCAACATCCCTATTGGTGGAGTCGTAGCCGTATTATTGACATGGTGTGGTCATTTATATTTTTCCCATCAGACATCGAGAAGGAGAAGCTATCCACCTCTGAGGTTGAGGCGGTGGTAGTGGAGAGTGGTGGAGCCGTGCCGGGCGGTGCGGGAGGAGTCCCGGTGGTCACAGCTAGTGTTGGAGGAGGAGGAGGAGGAGCAGGTGGCAATGTGTCGGCTTCCTTGACCCCCGCCATCTGGGAGAGGACCATCCCCTACGACGGGGAGACCTTCCACCTGGAGTACATGGACCTGGACGAGTTCCTCCTGGAGAACGGCATCCCGGTCACCGTGGACGACCAGGAGCCCAAGACCATGGCGGGCCCCGATGATGACAGCGACGACGGCAAGAACAAGTGCGTCTCCAAGGCGGTTGCTACGACTTCGGATAGCGCTGAGGATGCTCATGCTGTTGCGACTGTTGCCGCCGGCGATGTGGCGACGACGACTGCTGATGCTGATGCTGTCGCCGGCGAATGTGCTGCCACTTCCACGTCATCTCCTTCCACGGAGGCTTCATCTCTGGTCAGCTCCGTGCATGAGGAAGCGCTGACGGTCACCACGCTCCGGCCTGCCAAACTAGAAGAGGAGGAGGAGGATGAAGGAGGAGACGAGCAAGAAGATGAGGATGAGGAAGGGGAGGGAGCAGAGGAAGAGGAGGAGGAGGAGGAGGAGGAGGAAGACGACAAGACATCGCTAGCTGAGTTGGTTTCAATGAAGGTGGTCATCAAGAAGAGAAAAACAGGTTGGTGTTTTTTGGATTTTATTTTTTATTTTTTATTTTTTTATTTTTTTAACATAATATGTACCATATATGCATGTATCACAAGTTCAAGATCACGCAACCACTGAACTCATTAAGTTAGTAAAAAGGTGAATACTAGTTTTGGTGTGTTGCCAGCATGTTCTTTCTGTTGACCTGTCTCTGGTCCTCGCTGATCACGCAGAGCGCAAGGTGGTGGGCCGAAACACGCCCTCCCCCATCGACCCGGAGGCCATCGAGGTGGACGTCAACTTCCAGCCGGACCCCACTGACCTGGTGCTGTCCAGCGTCCCGGGAGGGGAGCTCTTCAACCCCCGCAAGCACAAGTTCTCAGATGAAGAGCTAAAGCCTCAGCCCATGATCAAGAAGGCCAAAAAGGTTTATGTTCCCGACGAGCAGAAGGTACGACCCTCTAACGTGTAGCACTAGAGATGGTGGAAAAGCTTAGAAAGTGATGCTATATACGATAGAGTTGGAATCATTTGAATCATTATTGCGATTGGCACAGTTGCAGCGTACTTCAGAAAAGTTTTAATAGATGAAAGGAGAACCCAACCCCAACACCACATTGGTTTGCATTGTAGATGACTCCCTCTATAGGTTAAACATGTGCTATTACATGCATAACCTGTGATTGGCTGATACGTTTACCTGGTCGCCTGCTGATTAAGTGTTGATGTTACACACCCGTCCACCTGTCCATTCAAACTGAATTGAAGGGGTGTGTCTATTGTGTCCTCGTCAAGCTTTATCAAACATAAATGTCGCTACTTCCCTCCAGGACGACAAGTACTGGTCACGGAGGAAGAAGAACAACATGGCGGCCAAGCGGTCCCGTGACGCGCGGCGCCTGAAGGAGAACCAGATCACGGTGCGCGCCTCCTTCCTGGAGCGGGAGAACACTGCGCTGCGGCAGCAGGTGGCCGAGCTGCGCAAGGACTGCAGCCGCTGCAAGAACTCTGTAGCGCGCTACGAGGCCAAGTACGGCCCGCTGTAAGACGGAGACGCCCCTCCCCCCACCGCAGGGGACAGGAAGTGATCTGACACGGCTGAACTTTCTTCTTTTTTGCTTCCCTTCCACCGCCTCCTCCTCCTCCTCCTCCTCCTCCCTCAAATGACGATGATGATGACGACGACGACGAAGACGAAGACCACAACACATGATGGA
>OMKP01080767.1:0-13671 GCA_900302375.1 Bathygadus melanobranchus
CATGGGTGCAGACCTCCTTGTACACACCTCCTTTCTATATTTAATAGGCAAGAGCCTGGAGGTAGGAGGCTGGAGAGAGAGGCTGGCAGGGATGCTAAGAAACTATGCTGCTCACACTGACCCCCACGGGGGTTGAGGAGCCTGCCGGGGAGGAGCCTTGGCTGGGTGATGCCGTCACATGCCCACATCCTCGATTTCTGTACCGATGCTCTGCTCTCGTCTTCCAGACTACCGTTACTGACCCGCCACACAAATACACACAATACGAGTTCCTTCCAACTAGGGCTGGCCAAAATCTTCTACCGCGATACAGGCCATTGAATATCTTGATAACGATATACATCACGATATAGCATGTTTTGTGGTAATTCAATACATGGTCCCCACAAGATAACCACATTGTAAAGCCTATTCCTGTATACTCCTGTCTGCACAATGAGATTCTCGATAAATAATCATCAGTAATGTGGACATAATGACTAAGTGGGCAAAGGTAACTAATAAAACAGCTAGAACAGTCCGGTAAGTTCAGGAAATGACATCACTTTACTGTAATAGCCTTTAAAACCAGGAAAAGATCAAAGTTCCTATCGATATAATATCCATATATTGCCCAACCCTACTTCCAACTTAGAGAAGACTCCAGCAAGGTTCAGAAGTAAATAACTCTAAATAACATCTTGTAACACGCATTATTTCAATGTAATTTGTATTATCTGACCAAGTGGGTCCGTAGCTACCAAGCTATCCTCCTACTCCTAGCAGTAAAAGCAAGATATCAACATTCCTACACCCTAATATAGCTGATAACTCAGAGCACAGTTAGACGTTTGTTTAGAGAACGCCATGACATTTTACAAACACTTGATAAATGAACATGTATTTAAATAAAAGTCCACTGGACGATAAAATTACATATGCAAGTATGGCGGAGCTCTCACTCTTCTGGAATGTGCCGTTGATGGAGGTCGATATCGTTCCCCACACAAAAAAATGGTTTTGTTAGAAGAACGGCAAGAAATCCACTCCTTAAAGCCAATATGGGACATGACCAAGAATTTGGTCAAATATCCACACTGTACAGCGAGTATATAGCCTACATTATCATGCAAATCCAAACACCTCCATGTAACTGATCTGAGCTGAGAAGAGCACCTTTGATCCCGCAATCAAATGGGTGCTGGGCGCTTATGCAGACGTCCATGCTGGGATGCCAGGGCTTCCTACTGAGGCGGTCACATTGACGTGCAAGTGCATTCATGTCTGGTGTGTTTTTCCAAGTGGGAACTTCCTTTCATTATAGAAGAGAGAGATGGGCTTCCTTTGGTTTGCAGAGATCAAAGGATCAAGGCAGAGCAGCAAGGAAGGCTACCGACTTGAATAGCTTTTGCTTAATTGCAGAGAATTGGAAGAAATACTACTGTACCGGTCCTTTTGCTACATCTACAACAAGGATAAGCTACACCCATGGCCCTATAGGAACCACCCAGACACACAAACACAACAGACGCATACAAGTGCAGCTTGTGTTACTGGAGGTGCTAGTACTGCGGTAAAGCTTAATAAGAACAAACCTACACTTATCCAATTCAACAGTGGGTGGAATTAAAGGTCTGTAGACTGCAAATAGGAGGAGAAGCACATAAACAAGTGAAAAGATGGTAAATACTGGAGATCAGAAGGGCAGAGCAGGGAGAGGTGTGTGTGTGTGTGTGGGCAGATGGTAAACAGTCTTCCCCTCGCCCAACAAAAGGCTGCAGAATCATTTGTCAAGTTTCAGAGTCACCAGATGCCGACAACCAAACCCTTCTGCTTAACAAACACACGCAGATAGATTACACACACACACACACACACTTAGAATAGTGTCCATATGACTCCCCCCAGCGTAGGGCCATTTGAGATACCCCCTCGGAGCCAAATCTGCTAGCCAATCAGATCACATGACAGTCTTTAGTCTCATTCATCCCATGGCACCAATAGGGGTATATAGAGGAACCAGTGGCCTCCGTGAGCATTACCTATAGGGGCGTACGTTACACACACACAGGGCTCAGGGTTCATGCACAAAAGCGCCCCTTTAAAAGCCATACGCGGCACTAGCTCAGGAGGTAGAGCGGTTGTCTGACACCTAACCCTAACTGCTCCTGACCAGCTGGTTGTTACCTTGCATGGTTGACACCACCGTTGGTGTATGAATGGGTGAATGTGAGGCAATGTAAAGCGCTTTGGATAAAAGACCTATATAAATAATCACTTTACCATTTTAAAACCCATTACATACATACATAAGGATTGCAATTAATCCTCCAAGTATAGACTCTTGTCCTTTTCCCCCTCACAGGGACAGTAAACCCCCATACAAGCATCAACAACTGTGTCCACACGGCCAGTGATGGATTGTGTCCAGGTTTCACGCTGAGGATACCCCCAGAGAGTGATTGACAGCTCATTAGCCAGATGGCAACTTTAGAGGAGGGACAGAGACGACAATGCGTTGGAGCCATGATGGGGGGCCGTGACCAGAATGCACTGCAGGCGTGAGATGCTCCCAGCCTTGAGGACAAGTACAGCTAATGGTCCCACCTCTAGTAAAGGAAAAGAGCTCCATAGATACAGGAAGGATTAGACTGTAGTTCACTGGAGAGTTGACCTTGATCACCATGACAAGATGGCCAAGAGTCAACATGGCCTTACACATAACTAACTTGATTAACCCTGACCCTTCACTCAGCATTCAATATTATAAAGAACAACAGAAAAGCGCTGAATTGATAAGCAGGTGTAATGTGTAAGATATTATTGGTTCAACTGTCAATTGGGCTGTGCCATTGTATGGCAATACTCATAGATTATTGGGTAGTTGTTTCTCATTGTCATACTGTATTGATCAGATTTAATGACCTCTCAGCTGATGACATAAAAACAAACATATTAAACATATACATTAGCCCGATCCACAGTGTTTACACCAGCGGCCCACACAGAACAGGGATACTGGAATACCCAGAATCCCCTCTGTTGCCAGTGCTGAGGTGCACTTTCAAACGACCTCATTATCAGATCAACGTACAATTGACCTGCTCTGTCACAAACACCATCCTCCCATCTAAATGGACAAGATGGTCTTTTAACTTTTAAAGACCATCTTTTAACCTGAGTGGAAGACGAAGCATGGCCTAGATATAGGTCTCTCCATGTACGGTTTCACCCGGCCCAAATGTAATATTAAAAGAGGAAACCGATTGTGGAAGGAGTCACAATGATCCTGTGTGTCGTGTACATTACAGCCCCGCGTCCAGCGTCAAGACAACCAGCTGCCTGGTATCCACAGCACATCAAGGTAGCCCAAAACATCGTCAATACAAACATTAACATAGAAAGAGCTGACATGTTTGGACATCATGTGTCCCAAAAGAAAAATACATGCATGATGTCATAGGCAAATATATCAATTAATTGAAGAGCATATGTAATTATAGACCATTTATCAGCTAATTAACTAGCGTGCCACTTGTTATCCTGAGTCACCCAGCGGCAGACATGCTGACAGACACACTAAAAGCCACAACAGACAGGGCCTGGAAGTGAAAGGGAGACGGGCTGGGAGAAATGGGTCTGGAAGTGGGCCAGAAGCCATTGTCTGAACTCACCCATCCCTCTTAACTGTGCTGCAGCGGGGCAGGGGAACGAGAGGGGAATTGGATTCCTAACCAAGCAATCACTTGACACTGCAATTATAAAAACTTCAATCACAAACATTTGTCCAGCCAAGGTCGCATTCACCCCGAATTCCAAGCATTCAGATGGGGAAAAAAGCTAATTACGCATTGGCCTTTGAATAAAGACAGCTGAACAGCATGAGGTATATAGTGGCTATTACATAGCTACCGTGCCACGTCATTAATTAATTAAACAGGTTTAAGGTTTAAGTATACACATTATCACGACAACAAATAACCAACTACTCTAGTATATTATTGACTGCTTCGAGAACACAGCAGATGTGTTATTGTATTCTGATCTAACCAAGCAAACATGACAGGAAATAAGCGTAAGTTACACTCAACCCAGGGGCGTGAGTCCCTGCAATGTCGTTTGTACATGTAGCAAAAGTGTAGCCGGCCTTTGAAGATGTTGTTTTCAAAATGGAGTTGAATAGGATTGCATCTACAACATGCAAGAATAATTGAGAAGGTGCAGACGTGAGGTCCAAGGAGGGCCCGCTAAGGTCTACGATGGGGGCTGTGTTGGATGGAGGCTGGCTGATGAGTCAGAGCAGCCCTGCGATGTGATGGGCAATGATCGGACATGGGGCTCTGCTCACTGCACAGGAATCAGCTGCTTTCCCTGGGAAGGGCTCTGCCCACATGCAAGCGGTTATGAGTGCATGCGTGGAGAACAGGGGGAGGAAGAAAGAAAGGGAAAAAAACAGCATAAGAAAAGCAACCAAATGTGTCATCCTTGACAGAAATACATCAGCCTCTCATACCAACACATTTCTCAGCAAGAGAAAACAGCTTCTGCTTCCTGCTGCTCTCCTCCTCAGACTCTCCCATATCTGGTCGTCACCCGGGACAATGGTGTCCAAAAAGACAGAAGGTTGGTTGTAAAGAAAAGGGACCAAAAAAAGTCTGCTGGCCATTTTTTTTAAGCATCAGCGAAGCCACTGCTGCCCTCCCAGGCCGTTCTCACTGAACACAAGAGTCCCACACACACATCAACTGGCTTCAAAGCTATTCACTTAGAATGTCAGTCTCCATATTGGAGTATTAACCTCCATTCAAAATAGCTTCCCTGTGTCATGAACACTAGTCCATGCTATATGGCTTGCGCATCGTGACGTCACATCTCAATGAGCGCCTCCATTTTGGAAGCATAGGAGCAGTGGACTGTTAGTTATGTCGGTAGTCATGGTTTTTTGGTCATTGTTTAGTCATTTGTCATTATGGGGAGGTTGTGTTGGAAACTGCCACAGCGTTTCTCATGTGAGACGTGACAAAACAAGGTTTTCATTAGCCGAGGTTACGCTATATTTGAGTTGATTTAGGATTTTACAGTACTACAAACCTCTTGAGCCCTCTCAATATGGCGGAGTATCGTCAGCAACTAAAAATCCCATGATGCATTGTGATGTACAAACCCTATACAGTAGTTAAGCTAGCACATGTTCCTTCCCAACTCACCTTACGGTGCTGATTAAATATTGCCAGAATGCTTGGTGTCATTGAGAAGCCACGTTTCTCCTAAGGAAAACAAACTTAACGTTTACATACCATGTACAAGAAAAACGAAACATTCTAGTGAGTGACCCCAAAATACTAGTGCTATTGCTAGTGCAAGTCTATTACCTACTGTTCATGATCAATTATTGATTGGTTCTCTGGGTCAGTAAGTGCTCACATTTAAGTATGTTGTACTGGTATGGGTGGTCTTCGTTTGACTGGAACACAACAATGGCCCAAAAATGTAAAATGCGCCGAGGCGGTGATCCAGCTTAATAAAAGACCACACACACAAATAAATAAGAGGCCTAATGAATATTCAGCACATCTCTTCACGTCCATCCACACACTATAAATTATGAACAGCTCGAGGGGCTTGACGGAGACACAGAGATTAAACTAAACGGGGAGAGACAAAAGCAGCCATCCATCAGTGCGTCAGAATGGCAGGTGATGCGCTACGCTGAAGAGGCGCTGGCCGTTTAAACCCCAATTAAGGAGTGAAAACATGGCGACAGAAACCAAACACTTGCTCACTAGACCAACACAAAGGAACGCCGCGACCAAATCACGAATGCAAAGTAAACGTAAGACACCGGTCGTTGATTGAATCGTTCCTGTCAGAATTACACTTCCTCCCCTGCAATGCTGAGAAAGAATTATGCTAAATAAATGTCCTGGTAAACATAAAGATGGCTTGTGGAGCTGACGTTATTACACTGAAAGCCCTCAAGGTACAAGGCGTGTCCAACAGTCAGCTCTTCAACAGCTGATATCTCTGCATATGACCCACCTAAAACTAGAGCATAATATGTGACACTGCAACATAAGATAAGGGACCTGTATTTATAGAAGAGCCATTACCTTGTTAATGTGGCTCTTATTAGTAAAAGATGAATCATATCATCTACCTCTTTACTCCACTACTCAAGTAGCTTTATTGGGGAAATGTATATCTGTGGCACATACAAATAGCACTGGGTCCAGGGTTTTTAATCGTCTTCGCGCACAGTGGAAGGCAATAATAGCCCAAAGGAGTCTGAAACTCATCAAGATGCTGCCAATATCCACGTGCTACTCCCTAGCGTGTCACGTTGAACCTATATGCTAATCTAGCAATCATTTCGATGCACCTTACGGTTGATGGAACAGGCGATACGCCATGCTATACGCTGCACAAATAAATAAAAGCATTTATTCCAGCGTTTGTTCTCCACCTGGGATTTAGTCTTTGCATGCAGAGCAGGTGACAGATTCTGCACCAGTGTCCTCACATATCGACTGGGAACTGCTCGTGGCTCAGGGCAGATGACAGGCTGGGGCTAAGTTTCTGAACACATTTGAGACAGCAGAAGGGAGGCTCAATACTGGGGAAAGGAGCCAGCAAGAATAGAATAGAAGTCTGAATAAATAGCCAGAGTGCCTTTTATACACGTCTGAAAAGACGGTGTTCATATTCCCTCTATCCAGGTGTCAAATCTCTAATGCCAATTTTGTTTAAAGCTGTTGCCACGGACGACAACTATCCGATAACCCGAGTTCTCCTTTTATCAACCACTCCAAGACGCCACAATCTACTACTCTGACATGATACTGAAAATATCTGCTACAAGCATTCACATAGAAAATGCGACATAACATTGTAAGTAAGAGTCCACATTTTATTGGATTTATTTTAAGGGTACTTCATCCAACCTCTGCTGTCATTTCACTAGTTTCTCTACAAACAGCGTCTCCGGACATCATAGTTTGGGTCACTGAACGCCAGGTAACATCCAGATGACCAGCAATGATAAGCAGGTATAACGAATAGTGAATAATGAACAGCTGGGAGACAACATTTAGCGTCATATAGAACGCTTTCATGTCGTAGGCATGTTGTTGGTAGTGTGACTGCCCACTCCTGCTGCTTGTATATAGGTAATAATGACATCTATTGTTTTACTGGGTCCAGTTTAATGAAGGACATTTACATTTAGCAGACGCCCTTGTCCAAAGTGCTGTACAAGAGAGCCCATGGGTTGCATTAGCATGCAGGAGCTACAACTCAGGGGCTTGTCGGTCACACAGTGTGTCAAAAGGTAGTCTAGGGAGACACAGGACTTAATGGTGCAGCAATCAGCTTGCTATACAGGCAGTGCCACACTGTTTTGTATCAGCATGGTATAACTCTAGTGGTAAAACACTAGTCAGGATGAATGCTGGGGTGGAGTTGTGACAGTCAGGAAAGCCATTGTCTTGGATGGAATCAACAGCACGACTTCACCATTTCCCCCCAACAATATGTATGTGGGTGTAAGGTCAGGCTGACCCCTGGCCAGTACCATAACATCATTATATATCTGAGTAGGTGACACACTAATAAGAATGTTCAGAATGCAGCTTCTCTGAAGGCTTATGAAAATAAGATCAGTCAAAGCCCTTCTGACCGTGTTTTGAGTAGTTACACAGACAAGGAAGCTACTGAAGGTACTGTATTGGTATGAGCCCCAATACTCAGACCAATACCTTCTGAATTTCCTTTTAAAAAGAAGACCTATGAATTCAAGGAGGACAGATGCCGTTCAGTCCATTTGTAAGACTTAAGCAAAGGAAAGAATAAGCTCACTTCAGGTTGCAATAAAAGGGGCTAAACCTGTGTCACATGCTCACAAATGTTCCTCCCTCTATCGTTCTGTTTACAAAAGACCTGCCCATTAGCTCCACAAATCATGGCTATAAACAAGACCAATGTTAGATTTGTGGAGAAGCGGTGAAGTAATGGTGATGTTTTCAAGTAAAGAGAAGGCTCAACACGGCAAACGCCAAATTCCACATACTAGTCCGACAGTACAAAGACTTTTGCTGCAGGTGCTGTGTGCCTGGTGTGATCGGCCCAGCCAGTGAAAGAAGCTCAAGGATTGGTAAGAGTAAGATGCTTTGACTTCATTTTACAGACATGGGTCTATTTAGACTAGCCACAATGGACCTCATAGCCTAGTTCTATGTTCTACAGTCTTTCTTAGAACCTGAAACAAAAGCGATTGTCTTTTTGTCTCGTATTAAACAAGACACAGAAATTACTTTTTAGTTTTGCTCCATTGTATATAGTCAATTCCCTGTGGCTTACTGGGCCAATTCCAAGAGCTAACCTGTTGGTTACCTTTAGAAGAGTGATTCCCAAAGCGACTTTGCAGGAATAGCAGCCTAATTACTTTTGAATAAAATTAGACAGTGGCCAACATCAAAGTTAATCACTACACATAAAGAGGGGGGGTGTACACATCACCTGGAAGTACCAACTGAGTAAAACAATCTACAAACAAAAAGGTAATTTGACCGTTCTGTGTCGAGTGTTTCACTAGTGATGTCGTTGGGGTCAAACGCAATCAAACCACCATGATTACATTTCTGCCCCACTCCCACCAGTCGACCCGGCTGACTGGAACAATCAAGGATACATCTCATATATTTAACTACATTCAGGAACTACAATTCAAAACAATAAGTTGAATGTTAATGAGTAGTATAGGAGAGAAAGACAGCTTTCAGTATACTCATCTGAGCGCTACTTTAGTCAGGGGCGTCCTGTATCAACTCACCGATGCTGTCCATCCCGCATCATTCTGAAGAACCTATTTCATAACAGCAAAATAAAAAAAAATGTATGACATATGCAAGATGTGGTGTAGTTGCCAGTGTCATTCAAATTAAACTGCCAACCCCCACCAAGGGAGGTGCTTCAGTCCTATGATTATTGACAGCCAAAAAACGTTTTGTGTGCGACGACAGACACATAGAATGAACACTGAAATGTAACGCGTCTCCATAACATCACACAGTATACATCTATTCACACTGTGTCACGTAGCGACTACCATGCAACCAGCAGGAGAGAATAATGAAATGGTGCCCCGGCATCCGACATCATGAGGAAGTGGACGATGCCTCTTACAATACAGAGGACAGGCGTGCGGAGGGGGGAGGGAGGGGAAGGAGGGAGGGAGAGGGGGCGTGTGTGGCGACACAATAGGCAAGTTTAGTCGGGTAATCACGACACCCCTCGGTCCACGACCCATTAGTACCCAATGATGTAGCACGTTAAACAGCTATAATACGAGCCAGCTGCGGACTTCAGCAACCGAACCAAGTGAACGTTGCGGGTCGCAGCTGTGCAAGCTGCTGGTTTCTATGATCCATAATAACTAGGATTCATATCCCTGCTCCCCACAAACATGGGGGGGCTATGGAGGATGAACCCATCAGAGACGCACCCCGGGGTGGCCGTCCGGGCTGGGGGGCTTCACGTGTGGGCATCGCTCGCACTTCCGTCATGTCCACGCATTACATGACATTATATTACATTACAAGTGTTAAACAGTCCTCTATCTGGCGATACATCGACCGTTCCTTCATTACCTTCCGTCTCCTGGTCTCAGCAGTGCCACTCCAGACAAAGCATTGGTATATAACTCGTAGATTCTGCTTCCAGTTGTCCACCTTGTAGCCGTTCACATGGGAGCACCCGGCCGGACTCATGACAGAAGCGACATTCGACGGGAGAGTAAAGTTGAAGATGAAGAGCCGCTGGGATACTTTAGGAAGCAGCTAGCTAGCACCAACTATGTGCCCGGGGGTCGGGACAGCCGGGATAACATCCAAAACACGACCCGGACATGTGAAACACGCGTCCTATCACCGACTCTGCTTCACTGGAACCGGCTACGTTTTTAAAAGAATGGCACTTTTTGTGTTTAATAGCGGTGCTTTGAGGTTTGAACGGTCGCCTCTCCGGTAACGTTAGCTGTGCTCCCACTCTCACGGCTAGCTAGCAGTGTGTTTGAAGCTAGCTGGCTAGCGGGGAGCCACGGGCTCCACAAAGCCCGCCCAACACGCGCCCTGATTGGCCAACACAACGAAGTTACGTCATAACGTAGCCATGGGAGTGCTTTGGGTGCGCGTGTTTTGTGTCACGGGCTGCGCCGTGTCGGGGAACGCCGGGTTTACTCGGCGACATTGGCCGCGGCGACAAACACCGCCCGCTTAGGATATTTGGGAAAAGAAAATGAGTCGCCGTTTTTGTCACACCGCTCTGCAGCAAGAATTTGGTTATTATTGGTGCACTAATTTCTTCTTTTTTTTAAATGAATCCCGATAGCGAAACAGAGAGTGTATGAATTGGTTGAATCTACGTCATATTTTATTAGCATTTATTATATTTCGCCTTCCTATTTTCATTGTACACGAATTCATATTGTAACATGCTATATAATAAGAGTCCTTTAAAATATTTACCCAATCACCCGCGGGCGAGGTCAGGTATGACATGGTGATCCCTAGAATAAAGCTCCAGATAGAGCGTACCCTCCAGTGGTTATATGTATATATTGTACCCTACAATATGACATGAGGATCCATAGAATAAAGCTCTAGATAGAGCGTACCCTCCAGTGGTTATATGTATATATTGTACCCTACAATATGACATGGTGATATCTAGAATAAAGCTCCAGATAGAGCGTACCCTCCAGCGGTTATATGTCCTATTGTACCCTACACATTCTGCTTGGGGTAAAGCTCCATTAACCACTTCATGAGGGCAAGAAAGTTATTGAAAGAAAGAAAGAAAGAAAGAAAGAAAGAAAGAAAGAAAAGCGATGATATGTGTAAGCATTATTTAATCCAGTATAGAAACGGCCGAAGTGGTTCGTGAAACAATAGATTTGTATGACAGATAGCCTAAAATGCACCGTAAGAATGCAAAGTCAAAGATAAAGTGGAAAAAGACGTATGTATTATTTTATAGACCCTGGGTCTGGATATATTTAATCGGCATCATAATAGGACCAATAATACATGTATTACATTATATTCCATATTTTGTTCATTCATATTATTGTGAATTATATTTATTTTTCCCAATAGGCCTCCATGCATTTTGCTACGAATTATTCTTAATCCAACGTAGACGTTGTAGCCTGTAGCCAAATTGATTATCAAAAGTGCATTGATAAAACGGTTTTTTTTGCAAGGGGATAAAACAATAATAACATAGCCTATAGGTTGGCTATAAAGAATGTACACCTCCTCTACTTCACCAAGTCGGCTACAAATCAGAGTTAGCCTATAGGCCTATGAGATGTTATTTTCTCTCCTTTTCACTTGGGGGCACTGCAAGGCAATTTAACGAAAGCAAAGAGCGTTCGAACGTTTTTGTTAAACGTTTCTCTTCAAATGATCATAAAACAGCTAATCTTGTAGTGTGTCCCCGGCAGGATGTGTTTTCATTGTACAGAGGTGATCGTCATAGGCATGCATATGACATTTCACAAGCTGTGGCTGTACGAGAAGATGGTTTGAAGATGGTTTGGTCGACTTAGAAAAAATATTATGAGTTAATGTATAATAAATTATGGATATATATATAATATATTTAAAATAAATATAGTTATATAGGCCTACTGTATATCTAATAAAAATACACCTACTCTAGACAATGTGAATGTAATATGTCAATTATCCACAGGTTACAAGTATTTGAAACATATATTTGATAAACAGATTATATTAAATGGCTTAAGTGCTCTTGCTGTTTGCCTTGTTTGGTTTATGGTTTTATGAGAACGAAGGAAAACAATCAGAAATGTTTTCTCTTAAGCAAGCAAGGATTTAATTGGTTTATTTGAACATTTAGTGGATACAATGTTTGTTTAGGGCCCAACCATAACAACAGCTGTAGTGCAATTATGCCATCAAAGACACGTTTAATATAAAATCTCCACTAAGTTGACTAATTACAATGGACAATCAAATTAAGTCTGATTGATTGATATGGTGATTAGTTCATCTGGTGGATGTCACCACAAGAATGATGTACTGCTAAAAGCTAATCACGAGGGTATCCATGTAGCCATGGTTAATGGATAAAGACAATGTAAAGTGTTCCTTATTGTTAGTGTCTGATATGTCCCTGTCTGCCTCCCTATAGCAATGTCTCTGACTATCTCACAAAATACTGAGAGTTATTGCATCGCTTATAATGTTTACCTTGTTCAAACATTTATATCTCAACAAAATAGCCTCACAATAATGTATGGTATAAACATGTTTTATGGAAAAGTAAAGGTAGAAAAAAGATTTAAAAAGATACATACATAACAGCCATGCAATTCAAATGCATAACTAAAAAGATAGAGGGTGAAATATATGAAATAGAACTGCAGGTAAAATGGACCTGCAGCCTTCGAGGTGTATGAAGTCATGACACAGAGGGCGCTAAACCTCACTGGCAAGTTAGTAGGCAAAAACAACAACAACAACAACAACAGAACCATAACGACACAATTCAATTAAAAGAGCACCCGAGGTCACAGAGTATACAGGTGTGACTCAGAGGCAAGTGTGATTCAGTTAGAGACAACAGCAGAACAAAGTGTGATGTGTACTTGGTAAACATGAGAGAACAACAACAAGGGTGTAGTGTGAACTCATCAAACAAATTTATTATAGCCATGCTCAAAAAAGCTATTAACAGCAATCGCTCCCTCTGTCTCTGCCTCTGTCTCTCTCTCTCTCACTTACAGTGTATTCAGATACTGGTCATTAAGGAGCAGGGAGGGGATATAGGGCAGGATGACTACAGGTTAGGCTATGCAGACATTGGGGATTAAACCAGTACTTTTCTGGTGGGAAGCGCTGTGGTGAAGTGATGGGGATATAACAGCTCAGATGAAATGGACTTTAAAATGTGCAATTTTAGGCAATGTAATGAAAGGCAATTTAAAGGGGGGATCAGTATGACCATCAGAGTAGATAATTACAGCAAGAAAAACATTGCACAACGGCCAATCAAAAGGGCACATTTTAAGGTCATTTTAGAATCAGGCGAGGCTTGTCTCTGAACGTTTTTCGGATTTTTTTTTGAAAACGATCCTTTTAAAAAGTAATGGGGGCAAAATCGTCCATTTTTAAAAGTGGTGGGGACATGTCCCCAGGGTCCCCAGTGTACATGACACCTGAGTCGGACAGCCTTACCACTACACTATCCTCCCTCTATAGAAATAGCCTAAATATTCATATTTATTATAATATAATATAATACATGATCTAATAAGTTAATTAACTTCAACGAAGATGACCTTTATATTGTTTTTTTGTAACCATTATTAATGGCTATCCATCAGATGTATGACTGAGAAGCAGTATATCAACTTGGATCTAAAACGTTAAAGGGCTATATAGCATTGAATTATTAATTCTTCTCTTTCTGGGTCATGCCTGTCGTCTCCTAGCAATGCTGGCTTACTCGAGGTTGTCCCTATAATCCTCTCGATATATGTGGTTGGTGTATGTGTGTGTGTGTATGTGTGTGCACCTGTGTGTGTGCACCTGTGTGTGTGTGCACCTGTGTGTTGTGTGTGAGTGTGTGCTTGTTTGTTTGTGTCTGACTGAGTGTGTGTGTGTGTGT
>OMKP01080772.1:0-17575 GCA_900302375.1 Bathygadus melanobranchus
AAATACTCTGTGGTGCCACTCAACGCTTGCGTGACTCTGGGTATTTTGTTCCTCAAAGTCAAATATCCTCTCTTCCCTTCATTCTTTTATTCACTTCTTCCTGTTTGCTTTCCATCATCCTCACATTCCATCAATCGCATGCTATCCGATTCGACTCCTCTCTCTCTCTCTCTCTCTCTGTCTATTTCTCCGTTTCAATTCTGTCTCTCTGCTGAGCCTGGGGAGACAGCCAAGGGGCCACGAGTATCAGCATAAATAACACATGAGTTGGTATAACATTACTGTGGGCACACACACACACACACGCACCCCCCCCACACACACACACACATACACACACACACACACATACACATACACACACACACACACATACACACACACACACACACACACATTAGACCAGTGGTTCCCAAATGGTGTGCTGTGGGATTCTGTGACAACCATACATTATTATTGCAATGTTGACTTGAAAAGTAAATGGTTAGGTGGAAATTTAAACTTTACAGAGTGATAACACGTGTTCTAGAGGCTATTTTGCCCGGATATGAATACAGGTGTGCCTTGAGATTTGCCTTGAGTATTAAAAAGTTGAAAACCACTGGGTTAGACGAATACTTCGATAGAAGGCTACGTTCTACCGCGTACTTCCATGTAGATATGTAGATATATATATATATATATTAACTCTTTGTGGTTGAGGACTATAGCTGTGGTTGAAAGTTTCTCACTTACTAGGGAACCTGGTATGTTTGTGCCTTTGGCTGTTTCTCATTCCTGTGATGTGGGCCATGTCCTATTTTCCTCTCTTTGCTGTTGTTATTGTTTTCTGTTCATGCCATGCGCAAATTGTTTTGGTTGTACAATCGGCCCTCAGGAAACAGACCTGGAGACGCAACACATTTAGCATAGTGCTGTAGACCAAACCTCTCACAGCCTAAAATAGACGTTTAATTACACATTTAAAATATTCAACTGGACTGGTCCACTCTCCCCGACTCGGTGTTGGGATGAATGTAGTTTATCTATCATTCAACGTTACTCTCTGCTCAAAGAATAAGCTTAGCAGCAGACCACTGTCAACAGTGTAGCTATATGTCATTTTAGTGCCCCACTCTATTTGCCCTCACATGCTCGTGCATAACTGCATGTCGGCTTTATTAAGATACACCATTTAGTGATCTTTGTGTGTTTGCAGTTGGAGTGGAGTGTTGGAGTGTTGCAGGTGCTGGGGGGCTGAAGGTTCAGGATGTAATCTGGTTATTGGGCCGTGGCTGTGAGACTCGGCAGTAACACCCTTCCCAGCGAGGGACAGCACTGCAGTGGATTAAATCAACTTAAGATATCTCATTATGCTATTGTCGAGGAGCCACTTAGCCTTAATAGCCCTACACGCACATGCACACATACACACACGCACATTCACACACACACTCACACGCATACACACAGGTGCGCATGCACACATGCATGCACGCACACACACACACACACACACACACGCACTACATACCTACACAAACATTACATACATGCATCTATATTAGGTGAGTGTGTGTGCTATTAAGAAATGAGCGCGGCTGTACTTCACTCCTAAACATTTTATTATATATGCTTCAACAATTTGCCATGTGTCTTCTTCAGAGCAGCCATTTTGTCTCAGCATGAAGATGTGTTCCTGCAGTGGCTCACCCAGATCTAATGTGTTTTATTGGCTTCTTTATTTGTTTCATGGGCTTCTTTATTTGTTTGTTTGCTTAGAAAGACTTCGACAAAATGACAAAAACATCGACAAACAGCAAAATGCATTCTGGCTTCTTTCTTTTTTTTAAGATGGAAGGACACATCATTTAACGATTCTAGAAAGGACATTAAAGAATAAAGAAAGTGGATTTCTCTTTGGCAGCCCCTTAACTGTTAAGTCCGTTGTCACATGAAAGCGTTCTTCTTTTGGGTTTTTTTCTGCTCCTCTTCGCTCTTTGCCTCATCACTGTGTTCCAAGTGTCTCTTCTAATTGGATTCTTCCTTCATCTCTTTGAAAAGATCTGGCTCCGAGATTGTGAGATTCACCTGGGCCAAGCCAGACCCATGGAGCTGGCAGACGGTGTGCAACCGGAGAGCTCTGAGTCAGTGTTAAACTGTATTTAGAGCACATCTGCCACGACCCATGCTGCGACTCAGAGACCTGACGCATATCTTTGCAGAGCTGCCTGCATTTATACTGTACGCATGTACACAAGGGGGCAGAATAGTGCTTCCGGCCCCAAATGTACGCAAATCTGCTCCATTGAAAATATAAGCAAAACATCCATGTGAAAAATGTGTCGAATGTGCTGCTGAAAAGCAGTCGGTGTATTGCATGCCGTGCGCCAACTGCTTTCATTTTACTCTTGTGTCTGACTGTCAAAAACAAAACGAAATGCTACGCCCGTTTTCTCCGCAAATATGGTAAGTGCGTGTCCAAGTGTCTGAGTATCGATGCAAATCTTTGCATACGAGCTACAGGACGGAGAAGTGTGATTTGGCCTTAACTGGGTCCAGTCAAAGCCACCAGCGTGCCCTAGTTGATCTGTGAGTAGATATCGAAAGACACTTCCTGTCTCCTGGACAGGAAGTGTGACTCAAAACATCAACATCTGGATATAATGGCAGGCTGGCAATGAAGGGTGAAATGATGCTAGAAGGTATGAGGACGCTTAGAATAACCAGGCAAGTCTCTGTGAGTCAGGCACCCAACCGCATCCTCAGTAGGGGTGGGGGCTAATCCGCTAGTGGTGATCTAATGGCAACCATCACAGTCCTCAGTTGATGTGAAACCGAACACTGCATGTTGTCTTAGGTTTCCAATTAAAAGCTAATTAACAGAAAAAACACACACTTGCGCGCATGCACAAACCCACACAGATCATGAGCCCACAGATTTGTTTAGATTCAGTTCTGTGGTCTGATTAGTGTTTTATTCATTTAATAAACAACACACTGCCAAGTTGGTTTATGCTGTAGCCCAATTCATATAACCTGCATAATCAAAATAATACTAGTAGATTTCAGCAAGCAGACTTGGGTAAAAATGAGCCTGTGTGTGTGTGTGTGTGTGTGTCTGTGTATATGTGTATGTGTGTGCATGCATCCGTGTGTGTCTGTGAATATACAGTATATATGTATACGTATGTGTGTGTGCGTCCACGCGCGTGTGTGTTGTACGTGTTTCGGTCATCAGCCATAATGTGTGATTGGCAGGCATTGTGTTCCGGGAAAACAAGCAGCTGTTCTTCTTCTGTGGTGAGCGACCAGGAACGAAACGGCTGTTCTTCTTCTGTGGTGAGCGACCAGGAACGAAACGGCTGTTCTTCTTCTGTGGTGAGTGACCAGGAACGAAACAGCCGTTCTTCTATGGTGAGCGACCAGGAACAAAACGGCTGTTCTTCTTCTATGATGAGCGACCAGGAACGAAACGGCTGTTCTTCTTCTGCGGTGAGCAACCAGGAAAGGAACGGCTGTTCTTCTGCGGTGAGCGTCCAGGTGCTGATCCTCTGCAGAGCAGCCGACGCGGCAGCACGCTGCTGGAGTCATCAGCCACGTGAACACACTCATCCCATACTTCCCGGGGGTTCCCAGCCAAACCAGATAGCCATTGTGTTCAGTCACACACCAAGTCAACAGGGTGCCATGAGCAGGGCTCAGACACTTAAATGGTACAAAGTCAACTCAACGTTAACAAGCTCTTGGCTCGGTTTTCCTTCTAAGTGGCGGCAAGCATGAGCCCACACGTGCAACACTGCCATAAGTGTGTGTGTGTGAAAAGGAGGCTCAGGCAGCCATGGCTAATGTAACCATCTTGGGCTAGAGAGCGCAGGACTTTTTCTGGATTTAGACTGTAATTACTAAACAAACAGCAAGCCACTTATTCCACCAACATTATCAGGGGAAAACGCAGACAATATGAAATGTGTATCTATATGTGTGTGTGTGTGTGTGTGTATGTGCACGCGGTTGTGTGAGCTAGCATATATGTGTGTGTTTTGCCTAACCCTAAATATTTATTTATAATTGCTACAGGGTTTATTTTTGGCCCGACTGAGCAGCTTGATTTGCTTGTGAATTGGTACATTGGACATTCCAGTTGTTCTCAGGCCCTGAACCCATGTGACCACCACCCCCTGGGTGGTGCGGGTCAAGGGACTGGAGTAGTAGCCACTGGCCCAGGCTGAAGCATCCCTGCCTGGGCATTAAGGAATGGAAAGGATCTCAATCAGTAATGTAATATATGAGTGGCTTGTGGATTCCTGTAATTGCACAGATTGCCTGAAGTCCGGAGGTCACACTTCACAAATAACAGTAGCAAGACAAACTATCATGAGAGCAGCCCAAGATAGAATTTCCTAATCGTAGCAGTGATTTATGACAGCCTTCAACGGTTTTAGCTGTTAAAGCAATCGCGTTGTCATGCATAATCTCTTCTCCGGTTTTTGAATATTAAACTTCACTGTTCAACTGCAACTGCCAAATATCTGCTGTGTGTGCCGGTCCCATGGTCTCCACCAGATCCCTGTTCAACTGTTATTAACCCTCGCCACTCCTCTCCAACCCCACCATCCACCACAACGAAACAAACACTCTGTCTGGCTTGCTGTGATCCTTCGGCTGTAGACAGTTAGCACATCTATGCTCTGTCAAAGTCAAAGGAGCTGAGAATCGGTTGTGATTATCTCACAGTGTTTAGTGAAAGCACCACAGTCTCCACTAGGAAACGCTGGCCCACTGCCACGCCACCCTGAGCAGCCCCACTGCCCATCACTTAACTAATGCTAATTGGCTTGATTACAGAGCATTTATGCATTCCCCAGTCAGGGAATTGTAATCAGAAACGTTTGCAGTGTTTTTCAAGCAGGCTAGTGATAGCCCACACTGAGGGCTCCTGTGGTGCTGAACTGTACTCCCAAGATGCTGTTCACATTGTACCAGAGCTTGGGAAATGTAATGCTTACCATGTGCCTCGAAGCCAACAATCGAAAGCCATCATGTGTTTGCCCTCAAGTCGACTGACCTTACAGTCTGAATGTGATGGCGTGTTTCCTGATCGTTTGTTCGTGTCGGAGTCTATAACAGATAGAACGTAGCTTAAGAGTGCGGGCAGACTGAGGTTTTCTTTTGTAAAATAATAACTCTGTGGCAACCTCGTGCCAAGGTTCATGAGCAGAAAGAGTCAAGGAGTTTGGGGCGAAACGCCACATTTCCTATACTTCATTAATCCCTTTGCAGACTGCTGCCCGGCCCAGTCATGTTAAGTCACCACCCCCAGCCAGGGTTTTAGTTACAATGCCCCACAAACAACATGGACCAAAAGAAAGAGTTGTGGAAATTACTTCCTTGTGGGGCAATTTGTACACATTTGTACACTTCTGATTAAAACTAATTCACCCCGTCACAAGTGAATTGTTACGGTTCGGTGATTCATCATGTCAGATGAAACACCATCTCTTTCATATCCTCCCACTCTACACCATCAACACCAATGTCTGCTTTCTCACACTTCATTAACACGGAGACAAGCATGGATTACAGCGGGGCCGTCGGTTGAGATAACACTTCGAATAAAAACACAAATGAACTCCAGATACTCGCTCACACTCGCTTTTGCTTAGGTAGCTAATTAATCAAGGGCTGCGCTGAAGCTGCCGACAAGCTACCACCTCTCCTGTGTCACGGCTAATTCAATTCCAAGATGTAATAGCAAATGGTGTGATAGCACAGGAGGGAATTATGATCTGTGCCAGTGAAGGGATGTTTGGTGATTGGATTTTGGTTTAGTTTTTCCGCTTTGGGTTTAACTGAAGGGCTGTTTGCATTCAGGACCTTCCTTTTTAAACCCCATGTAAAATAACTGTTTCGTAACTCTGCTTCACTCAAGCGTCTGCTCCTTATGAATTCATAAACTGGGCAATACATCTATGGCAAAATATACGGGTAGAAGGAAAAACATCAATCAGAGAAAAAGGATCAGAGGTCTGAGGAGTCTGAGGTTGTGCAGGAAGAAGCCGATCACCACAGTGCGGGTTGTTATTCCAAGCGGACCTTCTATTTTGTGTTTTGTACTTGGGAGCAGCCGCCGTGGAGTGAGATGTTTGGATCGTGGTGAGCTGCGTGGCTGATGTGAATGACAAGCCTTTTAACGGCTGGCTGCGTTGATGCTGGCCGGCTCCTTTTACACTGGCTGGTCATTTGCTCTGTGTTTGTCAACGTGTTCCCCCTCAGCCAAGCATAAATGCAGGCGTCAGATGATGAGCCCTAACTTTGAGGGGTGCTCCGTTCTGCACGTACGCAGTTCAGATGTAGCGATTGGCTGTCCTGTGACCCTGTTCAAGCCTTTGATGCTGGCAAAAACAATCCATTGCTACCCAAAATAAACCCCCACATGCATAGGATATACTGTGCATCAAGTCGCTATATTAAGTTAGTATGCGGCTACTCAGACTATACACGTATATGTATCGTCTGTGACTGCTCATTTTGATTTTGTCGACAGGTTTGGCTTTCATGCAGTATGAATGAATATTCATTTTCCTGCACAGAATAAAAAGGGTAAATCTTCAATGTTAACATCAGAATTTTGGCGTCGATGTGCACTTTTTTTCTAAAAACGACTGGAGTTATATTTTGAATCCCTGAATGTGTCATGAAGGCCACCATAGTTGCTGTAGCTTCAAACGACCGTGCCGTTAGTGGGCTACCGTTCCACGGCGTCACACACGAACACCGCAGTAATCCAATACACAGTCAACATTCGCCATAGTACAACAACAGTTCCAGAGTGACAGCTGATGTTCCAAATCAGGCCTGTCACGCAGAGGCAAGAGAGATGGTGCCGTCCAGCTGTTGCTGCAGTCTAACAGCCAGCCGGTAGCTTTAGTGGACACATGGGAGAGAGTCAACGGTCAGGTCCAAGGTCTCCACAGCCCACTCATTAGTGGATGGTATTGCGGTCCACAGGGGGTTGGCCGTATATGTTATGAATGTAGTGGGGGTTAAGCCAAGAGAGTGGGAGGATGAAAGTCGTCCCCATGTCTGTATCATGGCACTCGGATACACCAGCTACACCTGTTACGGCGGTGGCCTAGCGGTGTCAGAGCAGGAGATATGTCCAAATGAATAGCAATGAGACGTAGCGTAGGTGTAGATAGATCTATGTATGCAACAGCGATCTTCAACCAGAGGACGTGACCCCCTGCGGAGACACTGCAGGGGTCCGCAAAATGTTTTGGATGTGATTTACATTTTTTGGTAAGAATACTGTATATTTAGAAATGTTATTTTCTAGTTGCAACTTAATGCGGACACCAATTATTGCTGCCAACTTCCCCAATTCCACCTTCAAGTCAATGTTTGCTCCACAGGGAGCGTCTAGGTTATCGGCATCGATAGACCTGGGCTTCTGAAAATGGGGGATTTTCTCTGGGGAGGATCCCCTGGACCCCCCCTACTTACCTTTGGGTTCAGCCCCCAATGTTTTCATGTACCAACAACACCCTGCCACCTCCATCTTCCTGACAAACAAAATGAGCCTGATTTTAATATTTGTATTATTTATTTGTATTATTATTATTATTATTATTATTATTATTATTATTATTATTATAACTGACCATCGAAGTTGGACATATTCATTGGTTAATAAGAAATTATAAATATATTATTAGGCCTATAGGCCTGGGATAAAGTGCAACAAAAAATATATATAGGGGATCCCTGCTCTATTTCTCAATCCACCAAGGGGTCCCTTGGGTTGAAAACATTTGACCCCTGGTATATAGATATACATTGCTAAGGTGTTCAGTAACACAAGCACCTTTGTAGTGGCTTGGTTGGCGTCACTTGGGGACATCCACTTATGAAATCAAGAGTATAAGCACCATTTATTGGTATCACGTCCTCTGGGGAATTCCCAGAATGGCTTGTCTGAATAAAGCTGATCTCACTTTGTGACCAAAGCCAGAGACTTGGGGGACAAAAGCAAGAAATTGAAATGAAGAAATTCAAACCGTTGATAGAAGGAGTAGCGTTGAGATTAGCTTCATCCCATGAAGTCTTAAAATATGTTAACACCTGCCAACGAAGATGTCTCCTTTTGTCTCCTGAACTAGACTTTAGATCACCGAGCAGACCCAGTCTCAGTCTCTCTCTCTCTCTCTCTCTCTCTCTCTTCAATTCAATTGCAAATTCATTGCAAATGATTCTTATTAATTGCAAATTATTCTTTCATAACAGCAGAGATTGAAAAGCAAAACTATTTCTAGTCATATTTAAAAATGCTGCCCAGAATAGGGTTTTTAAAAAAAGGTTTGGCTAAGAGTAAGACCGTGACTTTCGACGATTAGTCACCTTTTGGCAGAATGTATTATCACACAGATGATCACCTGTTAGACTTTATGCAATCATCCTCTTTGATCACACAGCCAACAAACGAATCAACGACGGCTGATTACCCATGATCAAATAATATCTCAAACAAAACCTGCATGTACTGTATGTGTCAGTATATAAATAAATATATATACATGTTTTTTTCAATTCTTCTACTTTTAAGGTTTGAAACGCTGAACAGATTTGTTATGGTGATCACTAAATACCAAAGACTGAGAATGTGTTATGTGAGTCAGGGGTGATAAAGATCTGCTGCTCCTCCACAGGACTGAGCTGGACCGACGTGGAGGCTTATAGGTGGCCGTCTGTGAACCCAACCCTCTCAACACAAATCAAACTTACAGTTTTCGATTTCTCCAAAGTGCCATCATGACTTTAAATATCATTGTGATTTTAATCACATGCACATGCACACACAGATACCCACACACACACACGCATAACCAAACACACACACACACACTTACACACACACAGAAATATACACATACACAACCAAACACACACACAGATAGACAAAAGCACACTGGTTTTGTCTAATTGATTGTGTGAATGAGAGACTAAGCCTAAATGTCCTTGTAGACTCCATCCTTGGCTTGAGGAAAACAAACATTCCTGAACGAGTGAATATGTTTTTAGTACACGTGTTAATGTTGTGAATTACATAAAATAGGTTGTGACGCGTATGTACCTTTCTAAATGAAAACACTTGTTTACCGCTGTACACAACGTGTACATATTTACATCGGTTGATCCCTTAACAAAGTGTGTTGTTGACGCACCTGCTGTAAAGAAAGCAGGGTCAGTTTGTTCACCTGTTCACCTGTCAGTACCGTGATTCAGCTGATTTGGCATTGGGTTAGTGGCTAACAGAGTATAGCTCTCTGTCACCGCCATGCTGTGACCAACGGTATCTGATGCACTTCGCCACTGTTCCCACCACCGAGTCACTTTACTCACACACAGAACAGTGTCTGTTGATGTTGTGAAGGGAACCTGTAAGGGACCTGCAGACATATTTTGAAGTGTGTTGTGTGTGTTGAAATGACCAGGGCATACAGCCCTATTGTTATGGGTAATTATGAATTATGTGTTTCCAACAATGGCATGTTTTTATTATCATGTCTTTTTTTCTCTTTATCTTTGTCCCTCTCTATTTTTTAAGCTGGCCAATTGCTTTAGGTGTTCAATTAATTTGACTGAACAATGATGGAATGATCGATTTCTAAACACAATAATTGATGCATAAATACATTGTTTTCATACAAATGTATTTTTACCAAAAAAAGAAATGCTCTGTACATGTGGCATGTAAAATAATTTCTATTACATTACTGTACTGTAATCTGGTTTCCTGGTTAATCAATGTCAACAACAATACAAAATACTAAATGGCAAAAATGGAAAAGGAATTGTGAGAGAAATGACAAACCGGGTAATTTTAGCACTGATTGTAAAATGGCTGTCTACGTTTCATTCCAAAAACATCACAAAGGGAAACTTTCATCACTGTAAATTTTCAGCAAACACAAAGACTTCCTGTGTGTGAAAACATGTTCACAGCCTTTTAGCCAGTAGGATATAACATTGGCAGAGACGTGTCCAGAGGCTAACAACACCGCAAAACTTCACCTTTGTACTTTTCTTTTCATGTTTTTTTTCTCCATCAATATTCAAAGTTCTGTGCAGTAGTGTTTGTGGTCCATAATAAATACTGCCAGTCTCATGTCACCTAGATTTTGATTGACAAGTTCAAATCCTATCAACTGCCAGATTTAGTAGTTGTGCCACTCAAGGTAGCCAATTACATTTTAGTAGAAACGCCCCTGAAAGGTGACATTACCAGCATGCACATTAAAGGTGCTATAGGTAAGATTCTGTCAAGGTGGCACTGAGAGGGCAGCAGGAATACAAGGGAGAGGACCCAAATGCAGACAACAGAGGCAGACAACGACCGTTTAATATGTTTATGTAGAACAAAACCCAAGCTCACAGGCATGGGAGTCCAGGAAACAGGATACAGAACACAAGACTAACGAAGCCTGAAAGGCTTGACAAAAAACACATGATGACAGAAGTCCAACAATCCAACAAAGGAGGTGAAATGGTCTATATGAAGACATGCTGATGAGGGAACGAGGTGCAAGTAGGGAGATTAACAAGGAAGCTCAGGTGAGGGGAATGAAGTGATTGCGAGAGGTCGACGGGAGTGGCAAGATCTGGAATGCAAGTAGAAAAGTCTGAGGGCATCTGGTGGACTGATGGAGAATGGCAACTAATACTTAAAGCAGCAGGACAGGAAAACACACCCACACACACAGGGGCAGGGGTGTGGTTGTGACAGATTTGAGAGTTGCAAAGAGAGAGAGGACAAAAAAGAGTGGAAGAGAGCAAGATTTAGAAACTAAACAACCCAAAAAAGTCTCTCTCCATCCCTCCCTACGTTTCTCTGCCATTGAGAAGTGATTCACGCACCTGTGGTTGACATGCAAGATGCATTCCTATTCTGGGAAAAGATGTCCTGATTGATCAGAAATTAGCCAGGAGCGGTCTGACATCTAAATTGGCTCAAAACAGATATTCTTACAGAGCATTTCACTCACTAACAGCTGAAGGGTGGTCGTTTCTAATAAATGGTACTCAAATAATAGCTCGTACCTACAGCACCTTTAATATTAGCTATGGTCTGGGGGGGGGGTCAATCCAGAGAGTGACCCTTGGATGAAGAGGAACTCCCCCTTGACTCCATCCAGCCTTGTAACTTCATGAGTAAGTAATAGGTAAGGGAGACTGGACAGGAGGCTTGGATTCAAGGGAAGCACATTGTGCATTTGCGCTGTGCTATGTCTATCAGCCACGTCTCGTGAGAGGAAACAGTATTAAAGTAATTATTTGAACGTCTTGTCTTCAAATGTTCCGAGAGATACTCCAAATGTGCTTCTCTGGACAGCGGCTGTGTCATTTCAGTAGCCAACATTCTGACAACTATGTATCTGCTTCTTCTCTATGGAACTGAGAATCCAGAATTATATGAATAGAAAACTGTCAACATTTTCACCAGACCCATGGAAACCGTCGGTCTGACTCTGATGAATGACTAAAACTAGAGTCTAGCGTATAGGAAGCATTTGTTAGCATATGGATATGGAGAGAGGAACAGTGAGAGAGACAGATGGGGAGACAAAGGGACAGTGTGAGAGAGGTAGAGAGGGGGGCAATGAGAGAGAAATAGAGAGAGAGAGGGAGAGAGAAGGAGAAAAGAGAAAGCGCAAGAGAGAGAATGGAGGGCTCTATTGCAAATTGGGTATGCAAAATGTTTTTCCATCTTAAAAAATTTCAGTATTATTTTCTCTATAATATAATAGTGCAGAAATAGGCCAAACCAAAGCATAATATAGGAATCTGACAGCCCGGGTCATCACGAAGGAGGTGAGATTTGCTTCCTTGAAAATAAACGAGCCTCTATCAGGAATTGGAACAGCCCCTCGTTTGGGGATGAAATGTAATAATCACAGCTTGACTTCTGCTTTTAGTCAAGCTCTGGGAAATGTCTGATTTAAATTTCCACTAGTAGGAATGTCTGTAATATTGGTTCAATGAAACAGAATGGAAAGTGGTTAATTGGTGGATTATTTTGTTTAGCTGTTTGTTTTATGTATTTCACTCACTCACTCACAACCTCACTCCCTGACATTATGAATTAGTTTGGTATAATTCTAGATCCTGACACACCAGATGGTTTGTTACACAGAACCATCTGGGAAGTCGTCCTTTGAAACTGTTTGGAAAAGGGCTGGCACTTTCAAAAAAATACTTGGCAGGTGATTGGATGAACCATCTGTCTATCACCACACCTGTAGCTGCCAGTAGTTCCTCATAGGACACTGATTTGTCCAAACCACTGTGATTTGGCCACAAGCGGATAACTTGAAGCCTGGATTATCGCGTGTATGTGATCTCGCAAATCCAAATGCCTCACAAGGTAAATAATTCTAAGCAATTGTTAAAAAACAAAAACAACAAAATAAAGAGAATGATAAGCCATGATGGGTGTCTCATAATACCAATTACTGAACCAATTATGATTCTATTAGACGTTATTATCACCCTGCCTTACATGGTGTATTGGGAGAGTAACGTCATTGGGCTAATTTGTATTTGTTTGTTTGAACAAACAACAGTTACACTGTCTGCTCCTTCGGCTACTTTGCTCAACAATTCATGACGGAACTAATGAATGAAATGCATTTGCATTCCGTACCATTTGCATTTGAATGAACTAGCCTTGATTTAATTTGACGTGCAAGGTGGATGGCCAGGTCAGAGCATGGTGAGAGCCAATCACTTAAAAACAAGATTACGGTTAAAGGAGTTTGCTGCAGAATCACTTCACCTGTTGACATTTCTGATTTGGTTATTTATTTTGGTATTTTCCCCATGAAATGAAATGACCTTTACCTCATTTAGGGTCATTCACATTATGGGCCCTGAGATCTTTTCACCAAGCTGTTGCTGGGGTTTTTCTGTGTACAGCAGAGCTGTTGTGTGTCTACTGCCACACAGACAGACCCAAAGGAAGCTGTTATTTTCCAGCTGTCTTTTATGTTCTATAAATGTGTTTAGTTTTGCTGGTTGTAATTGCTCCCCACACATTTATAAATCATGGTATCACGTCTGTCCTTGAAAAGTAAATGTTCATTCAAATTATATATGTAATATTATTATTGTATAATAGTCTATATTATAAAGAGAGATATACATTATATATACAAAAAATGTCTCACCCCACTCATACACACACACAAACGCAAACACACACACACATACATACACGTACTCCCGCATTCACACACACACACACACACACACACACACACACACTTAAACCTCAGCAGGGTTGGATTAATTGGCAAAACAAATCAACCTTTTCTGAAGAAGACACAGGGCATCACCTAAAGCAGTCAACATGTGCCTTCTGTTCAGTTTCATCTTGCCTTTCACAGTGTCTGAAAACACGACAATAATGAGCACGTTCTTATTGATCCATCCCTCTGCACAGTGCTGGATATCACTGTGCACTACCGTTCCATGAAATACTAAGTGAACAATTTCAGGGATGTCTGCGTTTGCAAATTTGGTTTGGGGATTTCGTTCAAATTTTCCGCTTACAATGCATATGTCCAGGAAATTAAAAACAACTTGTGGAGGAATGCTGGGTATGGAAAATGGGCAGACTAACTCCTACTCTGTTGATCCAGAGGTAGGTCTGGTCACTGAGAGCTGGCCAGGAAGAAAACCTCTTACAGCCTGTGCTGTCCCATCCTGTGATTTCTAACCATCTATCTTATAATGTAGTAGTTCACCAAATACCTCAAAATGCTGTGTCCATCCCCTTCTGAAAAGGTTGATTAAAAATGTTTAAAATATACATGTTGAATCGAAACTAGATTTGAACACTAACCATCTAACCTATGAATCTGATGGGGCTGGTGTGTGGTGAATTAAACAATACAGTTCAGCCAAGAAATTAAAGAATTCTCATTGGTTTGATTCATCTTGTACATCTCAATGTCACTAGCGTACAATACAACTGTACACTTAAATTCACTTAAAAAAACACTTACAATTTCATTTTAACGATGGCTATGCTAAGACAAGACTTCAGAGACGTTGGAGGGTGGTGGGGAGTATCGACAGCTTCCCTTTTCTGCACCAAGCGGTGACTCAGATGTTTAGTTTACATTCGTTCTTCATAGACTAAATATGCTTTTAATGCACCTTTAATGGTTGTGAAAGTATTTCTGGCAATTTTTTTAATGTTTTAACCACCACTTACCAACACTGCTAGCAGTGGCATCGTGCTGCTTCTCGTGTGAGCTTCTCACGCGAGAAGCAGCGCAGATCTTGGTCTAAGCACTTGTCATCTCCCGCCTCGACTACTGTAACTCGCTCCTGGCTGGACTCCTAGCCTCCACAATCAAACCTTTGCAGCATATCCAGAATGCTGCAGCACGCCTTGTGTTCAACCTACCGAAGTTCTCCTACATGACCCCCCTCTTCTGTAACCTCCACTGGCTCCCTGTAATCGCTCGTATCAAATTCAAGACTTTGGTGCTGGCCTACAAGGCTGTCAGTGGAACTGCCCCCACCTACCTCCAAGCACTGGTCAAACCCCATGCCCCAGCTCGAGCACTCCGCTCAACCACTTCAGCTGGCCGCCTGATACCACCATCACTAATGACCTCCCGACAGAGGTCAGGACAGCAGAATCACTAATCAGCTTCCGCAAGAGACTCAAGACCCACCTATTCAGGTGTTAGTTCACCTGGACTCTGAATAGCTTCACCTCCTACCCACCTCTCCTCCCCAAACCTTTCCCACCTACTCGATCAATGTTTGAATCCCATCCCCTCCTGGATCCTTAGCACTTCCATGTCTGTATGTCCTGGCACTTTGTAGGATCCTGTATGCTGGTGTGTCCCGGCACTTGAAATAGTACTTAGCTTTGTGTAGCATCTTATCCTGCCTACCTGCTGTTGTACAGCAATTGTAAGCTTGTAACTTGTTCTAATGACCTGGCAATCAGGAATGCTTTTTCTATTCTAATTGTACTGTACCATCAGTATATTGTTGTTTCTTTCTTTCGACAAATGTATTTTTGTAAGCGTCTGCCAAATGCCCTAAATTTAAATGGAAATGGAAATGTATGTGCAGTAGGCTACTGGATTTGAGTTACATAAACACACACATGACAGTTCATTTTGGTAATAATGGATAATAGATAATAGACTAGTTGTAACAAAGGTATAAATGGCAAGTGTAGCAAAGTCTAAACAATACTCAGATAAAAAGTTCTGAAAAGTGTCCAAATGTGCAAGGTTCCTTGCACCAGCTGAGCTAACTGCAGGTACCTATTTTTCTATTATCACCTATTTTCGTTTGGCCTCATGTTCTGTTTGATTTATTTTTGAGATAGGGCTATATGACTGGAATATCCTTCATTCAGAGGAGGTCTCTCAAGTAGGATACAGATTTTTGTAACTTCAAATGATTTGCCTAATGACTTTTATTAGAGGATTTTATTAAGCTTTCATGATTGATATGAGCATGCGTGACATAGGCTATCACTCTTTGATGTGAACATTTCGTATTGTAATAAAAACAATAATAACAATAATAATAATAATAATAATAATAATAATAATAATAACCATTAATATATACATAATAAATAATACATATGAATAATAATAACGATGCTTTGTGAACATCTAAATCTTACTTTCTAGCTTTCTTTATAGCTGAGAATAATTAGAGAATATACTCAAATGATGTTAAATCAAAGGCTCAAACTCATCCTAATCTATGCTGCTGTGTTGGACAGCAGTGTAGATTATTTATAGCGCCCCCTCCAGGAAAATTGTTCCAACGTCCCTGTATGCATATTTTTTTCCCCCGGGCCCCTCATATGATCTCAAATCCTAAATATAGGCGAAAATGTTTTGGAAGAGGACCACACTAACTAAGAACAGTCTGTTTACACTGTGCGACATATGATTCACTTGCCTTGACATTCATTAGTAAACACTCCCAATGGCATACCCCATTTAAGCCTACTTGGACGGTTCATTAATTTGCGTATGACAACATGCTTGCACATATAAACTATATATATATATATTTCAACACACATTCCTAGACATGTACTTTAGCCGTGGGATGATTTAGCTTGTAAATAATAATATAAATAATATTTAGCATATGAAAACAATTCGGTGGTGTTTGCTTCTATAATCTTATTTTATCTGTAACCGTTACGTGTTATGGTCTTCAGGATTTGGTAAGATAGTCCAGGTTAGCGCTTAGAGACAGGTTACTAATGTATTCAGGGTGAGCAGGATGATGTTATGACAATATACATCATTCATAACTTCAGTTTGTTTTATGGTTATATTATAAACAGGTATTGGAGGTTAGCACCACTGGTCCATGCTGCCGACCAACTGACGACTGAGGAGCATGAGGAGCTCAGCGTTCAACCGAATGATGAAATACTGACCCCTACAGGACAATTTATGCTAGTACAAGACAACAATAACCGCTAAAGATATTTGACGTTATTGACGCAACAGAAAAACAGAAAGAAGAGCTCATTCATTGTATTGTGGTGGCCACGCTCAACTCCTACAGTATTTCTATTTAATGAATTTGAATATGAATTAGAATATAAACGCTACAAACGAAGCATTAAAACAAAAAGAACAATAGACCATATGTCCTATGGATAACAAGCTATTCAATGACATATGTGTGTAATGTATGGGTGTAACGTGGGTGATTCTATGGAATGTGTTGATTCTTTTTAATGCATATTCTATTTTACCCAAAAATGTACCAAATATATGTTGAACCACATATGAACCACATAAAACATCATATTATATTCCCAGAATTAGCTGGAATCCCTTTCCTCCCCAAAAATGTGTCATTCACTAGGCCTACATAGTTATGAACCTCGAGTCTTAATCGTTGAATTATCACTCCATAGATATGCACATAGGTTAACATGATGATAATCTACCCACCTGAAAATGTGATGAAGACATATCCATCAGCCCAGTAGTGTTTGAAGCAGTGTATGTAAAGCTGCTTTGATACACTTGTAATGTGTTTATTTGGCCATTTAATGTTCTTTGTTATATTTCCATCAAAGGGCATATTTGAACATAGAGAACATGGAAAAATAGAATACAATCAGATACCATATGTGGTCAGTATCGTTCAACTGATATATGTTGTACATTTTACAATAAAGAATAGTATTTATTAAATAGATTTTTTTCTCTGCAAAGAATGTAGGTACATTTGTAAAAAAAACTACTGAGTAAGACTCAAAAAAAATATAATTTATTGAGCAATGACAATCATTGTATTAGCATACAGGCCTATGTTCATTGATGTTCATTGTATATATGTTCAGTGAACAGCATATTTAACTGGACCTTTTCTTAACTAGAGTTTAACATTTTATATACATTTGTTTTTATTGAGTAATTATGTGTAATTAATTTGTCTAGGATTTTCCTTTGCATAAACACATTGGATTTTAATGAACACAGGAATTTAATGAGTTTAAGCCTTAAGAGCACTTCTA
>OMKP01080775.1:0-21026 GCA_900302375.1 Bathygadus melanobranchus
ATGTCTGATTCCGGTTCCTACACTAGCAGCCTCTCTGAGCCGCGCTGTGTACCGGAGACTGGGGTGGAGAATGGAGGACGGGAAGGGAGGGGTGCTGGCTCCGTCTCTTGCCCACTCCGGGGTCTCTCTCGGGGGGCTTGGCAGTGATGGATGAGGCCCACTCTGGTCCAACGCGCCGTGGAGGCCCACTGGCAGACAGCAGTGTGGAGACGCTTGGCTGGCCCCAGACAGAGTGCCAGGGACGGGGAACGCCAGCGTACACACCACGCTGAGCGCACATGAACACATACACAGCTGCATGCGCGTACACACATGGGTTGAGTTAATCACAGTACAGATGATGCACTACACACAGGAAGATTTTACAGTGTTACAAATTAGAGAAAACAATATATATTTTATATATATATTCCATGTATCTAAATACATCTAAATACATCACAACATATGGAAAAGTAGACCTGAACATAAATACAAGAATAGTTTAACCTGACAACAGGAAATACACGTTCTATTCTCTGAGCTCAGGACCTGTGGTTGGCTGGTCATGTGGGCGTTGCCAACTGAGGAAGACCGATCATCTCCTCTGAGGGAAGGCTTTGCTTAAGTTCTCCTAGTTCAGTGTAATCCAGTCCAGTCCAGTCCAAACTTCCTAGAGGACGCTGGCAGTGCCTTGATCATCGGCCATCCCGACCCCAGTCTTTATGAACCAGTGGAGTGTTTGGCAGATTAACCCTGCGCTGACAGGGCGATGGTGGAACACGATGCTGTCAAGGCAACCGGACTCAGAGTTCTTCTTCCTGATCGGTCATCCATTAGAGGAACAGGCATACGTGTCCATCTGATGAATGACTGACCCCAGTATGAGAGGGTGTATTGCATTATCTATGGTCCAAACACACTCAAATTAAAACATGTAGACCAGTGGTTCCCAACCCGTGGGTCAGACCCCACTTGCGGTCACATATGTAGATGGGATTGCTGTCCTGTGTACATGAGACTGCATCATGACTGCCACAAATGAACTTCTACTAATCACTTGACGTTATGGACAGATGTTGGTCGGGTTAAAACGATGCATGGGGAAGCAGACCTAAGACTTGTAGTGGGGTCACAGGCCAAAATGGTTTGGGAATCACTGCTGTAGACAGAGATGCAGAAAACACTTTTTATAAACTTAGTTTATAAGCCCAAACTGTTGTAAATAACCTTTGTTTTTAATGTTATTATTTTTCTGGAACATTCCATACAGTAGACACAAAAACTACTTTCCTTTGAGACAATAAAGTTTATGTTATCTCATCTTCTCAATCCGACTGCTAACGCCCCACTGGCAGTAAATATCAACATTCATATCATGAAACATTTGAGAGTCGATTCAAATCCAAAGCTGGAAATAGGGTGGCCACCAACTTAGAAAGTCTTTCTCAGCCTATAACGGCATTTTGTCTTTCTGTCCTATCACAATAAATGGAGGCTAGGGGAAAATTACGTTTGAATGGAGACGTAACGCTCCATGGAAAGACATTATGAGTCATGAGTATGACGCTAATAATTGATATTTAGCAGTAAATATATGAAATACATTCTGTAAACATAACTGAAATACAGACAGAGAGAGTAATGGGCAAGTTAAAGTATTTCCAGTTGTAAGGCCCGGGCTAGTAGTGGCGACGTAAAGTAAGACTAACAGTTTATCCTGATCGGCGAGGGAGAGAGACAGCATCGTATGATCAACGGGCCACCTGAGAGCCTCTAAACCTCTCACAGTCCTCACCAGGAAACAGCTTTTTCAACAATCAATACGAACACAGTAGGCAATAGTAGGTCCTCCCACTCCCGCTAATCAAACTCACACCTAACAGTTTGTCGCGCCCCTAACGTCCGGCTTATTGCTCGCAGTCCACGAGCAAAGTCCTGACCAGGAAACAGTGTCTTTCAACAACCAATGAGAATAACCCACCCTAACGTCTGGCTTTATCCCCCGAAAACATGAAGGTGATGAATGATAATTTAAATGACCATTTGAGTACGAAAGGAGATAAGGGCTAAACAACAGCCATACTAGTTATGATTGCATTTTTAACTGATTTTGGGATGCAAAAACAAAAAAAATCTTGATGGTTAGCAGTAGAAACTATTAAGCACTCATTTGCAAAGTGGACCTCGATCAAGTACATTAAAAATATTACAAATATGTATGGAAATGGCAATACATGGAAGAGAAGCTAAAGGAAATGATATTGTATGTTTGAGGTGTCCCGTTTCATAAAATATACTAACTGGTAGAAATAAAACGGCAAAACGGCTTTTTTGGAAAATAGATTCTTAGATTCTTATACTTTTATTCAACATTTATTTTTTAAATGATTGTATTTTTTTGCATTTTAAAGAACATCCTTAAAAAGTTTTTAGGAAGATTCCTGCCTATGTAAAGAACTCAAATGACCTGAGTTTAAACGGGGCTATAAAAACTAGCTAGACTACTGTTGAGAGCCAGTTTCACTTGCCATTGGAAAAAATAACAACAACAGATAGCAAAACCCATCAGGGTTTGACAGTGTTGTACGACAGCGCTCGCTCACTCACTCGCCTGTGCGGTGCTCGAATCATTCTGGAACGCCCAAATTTAGCAGGATAACGCGGAAGGTTAATTACCCAGAATTCAGCAGGCTGCGCGCCGTCTGTGGCAAGGGAGCAGGGCGAATTGATTGGCTGCTGGAACAGAGGCAGAACGCTGGAATTACTCTCCATCTCCAGGAGGAAAAAAACAATTCATTTTCTCTCAACGCTAAGAATACTCCTAATACTCTAAAAGAAGACTAGGGAGGTTTTATCTAAAAGATTGCAGATTGCCCACTAAACTAATTTGAAAAAAGAAAATGCATTATAACAACCCTAATTTGTAAAGTGGGTTACACAGGACTTGCTTGCAGTAGACGAATGTGATGCAGGCAGACTAACCACTATGAGAAACCATAGTTTAGGATTCTATACAATCAACATAATAGTCTTGATTGGAAACAGAGCAAAGATATCATTATGATCAATAAAGCAACGAAAATAACTTAAGAATAGCAATGAAAATAACTAAAAGACAAGTGCCCAGACACGCACGCACACACACACACAACCTACCTATTCAGACATGGACTATGGGACGTACAGGAAGATCATTTGTTTCACCAAATTATGAAGGACGACCCCGCCCATTCATCTTTAAAGTGTCTCAACTTCCTTTCTGACACTGGGTGAGAGACACTGCGATAGTGGGAGATAGAGGGAGAGAGTGAGAGAGAGAGATAGAGGGGGGGGACATGTTCAGGAGGGAGGGAGTGGGATAGAGAGATAGAGGAGAGGTTACAGGGGAGTAGGACCACTGTGGATGATTGATGACAAAGGAGGATGTTGGAGAGTTTCCAGAACGCAAGGCCAGCGTTAGTCTTCACTGTCCACAGCACACCGCAAACACAACACTGACAGACAACAACACAAGCACCACACAAGACACACCAAAACAAAGAAATACACACGACACCAATGCCACCAACGCTAACACACGCCACAGCATATCACCTACACACACAGCACTAGCAACTAAAGGGAGCGCTCTCACTTCACTACTACGGACCACCAAAGCTTGTTTCTAATCGTCAATAATCACTTGGACCCTCTCTGACCTACATTTCAGACCAACAAGAGAGGTTAGTGACAAGGTCAAAGGCCAACAGAGCCTGAAACAGAACCCTACTGCGGTGTGAAGCACTCGGTTGGTTCTGCTCAGTTTATCAGAATCCCGACCGGAAATGGTCAAACCCACAACATCAACACCATGTCACCATGTGACAGAGCACTTTCTATCAGATGTTCATGAGAGTCACGGCGCTGGTAATGCTTTGCTATCCGAAAGTTTGCCCCAGAAAACTGAAAGAAGTATTTAAAAAGCACCAAATTCCCCAAACGCATCACTAATACATACCACATACAGTTGTAGTGTTCGTGTCACAAATGACATCACTGGGCACAATTTGAGCCAATCACAAAAAGCGATTTCAATAATCTGTGTTCCACCAAAGATGCTGCCGTCCTTTAAGTTTCCTCTGATCTAATATCAGATTGTGCAACCTTATAAAACACAGCCATCTCTTATTTCCATGTTTTTTCCCATTCTATCATATCCCTCCATCGCTCCCCGTCCCTCTCCGTCACCTGGCCTCTGCATGCGGTAGATCGGCTGAATCAATCGCTTCACTTCAAATTGTTTTTTTTACTCTGCTGTCATTTTCCCCTATGTCCGCCCGTTCTCTTACCAGCGTCATTTCACTCCCAAACTCACCTTCATTTCGCAATTTCCTGTTCCATTCTCAGTCCCGTTTTCTGAGATTGTTTCGGGGAGCCGGTGTTCGCATTTCTGGCAAACACACAGTGACCCCTGCTGGCGAAGAGGGGTACAGCAGACCGTCGTGAAATACCTCCACTGTGGGGGATGTCAAGCATGAAATCAGGCTGGCTCTGCATACACGGCGGTGACAGACCCAGAGCCCCAGGGCCATATTTGCTCTCTGCTCCCACAGGAGGAACAACAGAAGCCCAGAATACTCTCCAGCTTCTTGTGTTCTGCATTCTGTGTTAGTTCGCTGTCAAACTGACGCTCGATACGGTGCGATATGACCATGTTCAGTGGCGTGCCCAGACTCATTTAGGAGGGGTGGCCCAGAATAACACCAGGAAGGGGGGGGACCAGAGACTGTACTACCACCACTACCCAGCCAGACAATTCATCACTTCAACTACAGATCTACTTACAGCAGATGTTATCGTTAAAGTTACGAATATTTGCACCTGCCAGTCCATATTATTTTAACAGCTGGAGAGATGGTGGCTGAAAGACTACAGGCAATAGGCTATACAACAGACTAAAGATTCAACTAACCAGAAAATCTGTACTGAGTTCATGTCTTGACAGACCTTTGAGACTCTAAGCTCTGTTGTATTATATTTTCTCGTTCATGATGTGTAAAGGAATCCCAATAATCTGACAAGAGAAACTACACAAGTGAGAGAGTCTAATAAGCCAAATCACTTTATATTCTGTTGGGTCCTGTAGAACTTATTCTCCTACCTGAATAGACTCCATCTTCATCCTTCTCCACTTCTCTCGCTCTGCCTCCCTCTCAAACTTTCTCTCTATCCCTGTTTGTCCCTCTCATTCATATTTCACTTTCTATCCCTCTCTCTCTGCTTCATCTATATTCTCTCCCTTTTACTTTTGTTCTCTCTCCCAGTCACCCTCCCCCTTCTTTCTCTCCATCTCACCCTCTTTATTTTCCCTCCCTGAGACCCTCTGCCCTATCTCCCCTTTTCCTCTCCATCTCCCACTCTTTCCATCCATCTCTCCTCTCTCTTTCTATCCAACTTTCTTGTTGACCTTTGTGTTGTACCTCTCAGCAGAGCATGTGTGTGTAAAAAGGGACAACATGGAAACGCTGCACAGAAATGAGTCGAGTTGAAAGGCCTTTAACACAACCTCCATCCCAAACTATTGAATATGTTTTCCACAAGTTGCAGCCATGACCCCTGGGAAACATTTAACGCTGAATCTCTGCATTTCAGAGCTCTTCGATTCTCCGTGCATCAAGACCGAAGCGGCGAAGCACCCTGCATGGAATGTCCAGCAGCGGGGAATGCAGATGGGTGGTGGTATGTAAGCTGGTTTAAACGGATATTGAGCGTTTATCAGCATGCGGAGGCACTGGGAGGGTAATGAGGTCCAGCGCGGTGGCTGCAGGAGTGGGAGTCTTCTAGCCTCTTGCGTTATTGTGAGGCGATCTCCAAGCATCGTGGTCTCGCCACCGGGGAATGAACTTCCTTCCACATCTCCCTGAGATCTGTAAGAGCAAACATTCATTGGCATCGATCGGTGCGGGGTCATAGCAGTCTTAATGTATTCCACTGGCTCCTCTGTTCTCCTGGAGAAGACAGCTGTTGGGTCGCCTCGTGAAGACTCAACACAACAGAGCCGCAGGCCTCGCTCCTCACTTTACTTCTTGTCGGTTACAAGAACTCACAGAAAAGTCACATTTCCCAGAATCAAGTAAAATATCTTTCACAAGGAGGGGGATCGGTCACACGTCGTTAACCAGCATCAAGTCGACTCCCCAATGAAATTGGGATGAAATGAGCAGTGCAACATTTATAAGCTGTGAATCACAAATAAACGCTTTTAAACAGACATAAAAATTAACGCACAGCGGGAACTACGCAGATTAATAACGTGCTGTACGCGGCAGGGAGGGAAGCGCTTCCAACGTGAGTTTCATAGTTAAGAAAACGCATCAGACACACGATCACGCGTTTATGGGTTATATTTCACATGCCTTTCATTCGGCTTCTGAAAATAAAACATCACATAATTGCCAAACCAAATTATGCGGACTGTGGGGAAATATGAATTATTATATGTCAGCTGTTCTCATTTCACGGCTGATGGAGTCGGTGTGTTATGCGGGGGGGGTACCTGCCCTCGGTTATTCTAATCCAAGAATAATAGCAGCGCTCCTCTCCTTTAATTGGACATTGTTAGACTGACATATCAATCCCCACTGCCGCGATGCCCTTTCCATGTTTCTGTAATTGAAACAGTTCTCATTTTGCTCACGCGGCCGTGTTGCTGTCTGCCGGGGCCCTGCGAATTGAAATACCCACGTCAGATGTTGGCCTGGGGGTTCCCGGGGGTGGGTAGGTGTCCTGGGTTATGGAAGTTTAGCCTGTTTTAGTCTTGTTAGCAAAGGCGTGTCCAGACTAGTTTAGTAGGGGTTCAAGCCAGAAGGGGGGGGTAACACATCTGATAAAGCATTGTAGTTAAAACAATACTTCACTCATTTGACGGGTTAAAATCCTATCGACCGCCAGAATTAGTTGGGGTGGCAGATTTTTGGAATCCAGAGGAAGACCGATGGAGAGGTCTATTGAGCGAAGCCTCCGATTCCTCACAGGAAGACTCTAAATGTGGTTTATTGATAAAGTAATAAAAGCCGATGGGCCATCGTTGAGTTTTTAATGGTTGTTTGCTTTTAATGTTCTCACATTTTCTATAAATATATTTTTTATACAGTCTGCTGGACAAAATGCTGCAAGCGAACAGCAGGTGAACACAACAGACTGTGGTAAGTGTTGCGCATCAGAACACAAACATCTAACTACACTTTATGTTCAAACATCTCTTTTTAGATACACCTCATGTCGTTTCAACATGTCCTTTTTGAAGACGTTTGATTGGACTGGCGTAACTAAGTATCGGGTTTTAAAAGAAAAACACGCTTTTAGTCAAGTTAATTGTTAGTCTCATAACCAAAGTTATTAAAGTTAGCAAAACAGCATATTGTAGATATTATAGGTTCATTACAAAATTAAGAGCTTGTTATAAGAGCGCACACGCAGGGGTGTGTTGCAGAGAAAGAATGGGAGAGATGGGGATGTAATAGAGAGAGGGAGAGAGACAGAACAGAGGGATGAGAGGGGGGGTGTAATAGAGCTGTTAGATAGATAGATGGGGATGTAATAGAGAGGGGGAGAGATGTAATAGAGCATTAGAGAGGGGAGAAACAGAGGGGAGAGAGGTAGAGAGAGTTGTCATTTCTCCAGGGTCATTAATCATCACAAGACTCCAACGTCCTGTTTCTTCAACCCCACATTAAAGGTCCTTTATGTACTCATCCATCAATCCACCACTTTCAACATTCATCCTGCCATCCATCCGTCCGGTTGTCCATCAATACATCCATCCATCTCCCTCTTCATCCATCCATCTATCACTTCATCCACCCAGCTATCCATCACTTCACCCACCCAGCTATCCATCACTTCATCCATCCATCCATCACTCAAGGGCTTAAGGAATCAAGGACCAAATCTATTTCTGACGTGAAGGAGACATGGATACAGGGTTGGAAAATAGCACCCTCCAAACACCAAATGCAGTGAGTTTTTGTGAGCTACCAGCAACAGTGGCAGGTAAATAAAAAGTAGCCATTAGTGACATTCCACTCCAATCCAGGAGGTGGCGATAATGCTTGTGTGTGTACTAGGGATTAATATTTTACACTAGAAGCGCACTATCCCGGGAACCGCACTTGTTTTTATGTTTAACTTCAGTCAAAACGCATTGGTCATATTTTCAATTCCCGCGGAGACTACTGCACTGCTACAGAATCGCGTTTTCATATCTAAAGCTGTTCAATTTGTTAAAACAAAAGTTTATTTATTATTTTACTAACACAAAAAGTCGAACTACAACGTCACATAGGATCGCCGCGTGGACGCCAGTGGTTTTCGGATCCACTTGTCGGCCGGAGTCCGACTTATGGCAGAGCTTCCATGTAGTCTAAAAGTTTTCCAAAGACTAGGCTTCCATAGTATGAGTGGCCTACAGATAGACCGAAGAACATCGGGACAAGTTTGGATGAAATTGCATGGCAGGACTAGCACTATTCACCTGAAGAGAAATCACACAATCATCTGACGGATGATCTGAAAAAGAAAAAACATCGCTACCTGTTACATTCGTGTTTATTAAATTATCAATAGCCCAGTGCTTGAATAGATCTAGTATTATTACTTTTCACATGCAGTTACACATTGCTGGTTTAAACAAGTGGCTGGTTAAAAAAAAAATGGAGTGTGCTGGTAGGTTCTGGAATCCAGCAGTCAAACCCTGCATGGATACGACAGAGAGAGATGAATAGAAAGAAAGTTTGAAAAATAAAGAAAGCTATAGATTGATAGTAAGTTAGATTTTAGAAAGATTGTTGGAAAGAGAAGGATGTTTAACCGGCAGATAAATGACTGTGTATATGAAGTAATGAGGACTGAGGTCTGGTTGCGCCTGTTATCTTCTGGGAGAAAACCACGATGTTGACAGCTGGCAGCCCTGCGGTGGCACTGTCAACAGGAAGCTAACAACTAGCATACAGAGATTTGCGTGCAATGCGCATTTGTGTCTGTCCTCATGCGTCCACCTGTGTATCTGCCTGCGTGTCCTTGTCAGGAAACCGTTGAGCAATACGCCCCAGAGTGTATCAAGAGACTGAGCAGCCTCACCTGACAGCACAGCTTCATTAGGGTCCGACGGTTACACCTGCGTCAGCTGGAACCCGTACACCAGTCCCGGTGCACCAAGCTCTGTCACGTGATCTATGGCTCTATGGCTGCTGGGCCACAGGTCTTTGGGGAATGGCCGTGCGTGCGTGCGTGCTGATTGGTTGGCTTGCCAACACTTCAGGACAGGCATGTTTGATGGTGGCACCCTTTTGTCTGAAGGGGAGGGGGGCTTAATGCAGCCGAGTTCATAGTTATGGTGCCATTAAATGAAGACAGTTCTGCACCAGATTATATATATATATATATATATTTAGAGTATGTTGTGAGGAGTTTATTCGGCATCGTAAAGATACAAGACGCCCGAAGGCCAGTCATCATTAAAGCAAACACACATTCCTCAAATGATAAAAGCTTCGTTCTGTTAGTTCGTCAAACAAGACTCAAATCTGTGTCGCACAAACAACTGTCCCCACTAGGATGATCAGAATGAAGGAGTATAACGGTATCTAGGTAAACACACACACCCAGCAGGGATAGAGGCTCCAACAATGCTAATCCGTGTGTTGCTTGCTTGTAGGCCAATCAGCATTCACAAATAATCCAAATCACTTAAAGTTGTTGCAGGTAAGATTTGAGAGTTGTAAAGAGAGAGGCAAAATGGATTCCCGGAACTAATCAGGGAAGAGATGCCCTGATTGGTCAGAAGTGAGCGGGGGGCGGTCTAAAATCTAAATGGTCTTATACAGAGGCAGGCGCCAACCAGAACAGATCATCTCAGAGCATTCCACTAACTAATGACGACATAGCTATTAAATGTCACCTACAGCACCTTTAAAACCAGGGAGCGAATGTACACACCACTTCAATACAGCTACTATACTCCATTATGATGTGTGCTGTATCATCTATTAACATATAATATTATAAACACATCAGATGTTTGCAACGCAGCTGTGCGCGCGTCTCGAGGCCCGTGTCTGAAGGAAGAGGTAAAGATGAACGAACGAGCCGTTAATATGCAGTCGCGCAGAGCACACCGTCTGGTCTGATGCGTTTTAACGTTTCAAACTATATGGCAAGATTGGAAGCCGTGGATCACTGTGACGTCACGGTCAGTCTGGAAGATGGATGGATTCAGTTTAGAACTGTCCGTTCTGGACTGCAACGCTTTTTTGACAAATCATAGAAGAAGAAAAAAATCATGCTGTGACTGACCCAAGCAATCATTGAGCACGCACACACACACACACACGTTTACAGGCAACAGCTGTAGAGGCAGGGATGAGGAAATGTGTTGTCGTGACAATAAAAACATTGGCGGCATCGAAGGCATTTATTTATTCTGTCCAATGTGGAAAAACTTTATTTAGCTTATTGTAGGTAAGGCCTGAGTGTATTCTCTTAATGTATAACTAGCTCACCAGGGGAGGCAGAGTTGATTATCTGTGTTAAATAACAATCACTTACTACAATATACATTATTCATATAGGCCTAAATTTGGATAATACTGCTTATATACAGATACAGTCTATCATATTAGGAAGGAAGGTGTTCTTACAAACAAAGAGTCTGGCCAAAATTGGTACCACAGAAGCAATACCTCTTGAATAGGCTGTATACTGTATACTTGCGACTGTAGTTTCATTTTAGATAAACAATGGTTACAAACAGACAACAATCAGTAATAGGGTCAATAATAGGGTTTGGATCCATCGACAACCTAGGTTTGAGTGGGTAACAAAACAGGGTTCACTGGTTAATGTACCACCATGTACAACATATTTACCAGCTGTATCTCAGCGGGTTCATTCAGGTCAAATGACATATTGAGATTTAGAAATGTTGGATCTGCATGACCTTACTGGAGTTGTTCCGATACCAGCCTCAGAACTGCCTCCGATAAGGTCCAACATGCTGGATGGGGTATCGGTGAGTATGAAAGTCAATGCACTGATGTGATAGTTGTTTTTTTCTCATCCAACTGTTCTTAAACAGTGAAATCCGAGCTGCCATTCAGCCAAAAGCGATACTACAGTTTATGGTCACTTCACTGACTTTTGAATGTGTGATACACTACATTATACACATAATCATTTCATATGTTGTAACCGGTGTGCGAATGCACACACATACGTTGGCGATTGCACCTTTTTCATAAACAATCCACACAGTAAAATCAGTGTAAGCATTTATTCCACACACACACACGATGACCATGGAACTGTCTTAACTCATGTCTAAACTTATTGACACAGTCAGAAAACCATGTGGCTCCACTCTTAACTCGTCCAAACATGCCATTGAGTCTTTTCTTAAAAAGGCATCCGTCAGCTCAACAAATTTAAAACTCCTACATAACACAGCACATATAGCGCACAAATAAGAAATTTGGAAATAGCCTAGCTAGGTAGGAACCCATTTAATCATTAAACTTCCGTTCAAAGTGTGTTTAGTCTTTGGAAAGAACGCCATTTTGTTGGCCTGAAGTAGACAAGAAATATAAATGAATCACTAAAAAGTATATTTTTGTAATGGTAAAAGCAGACATGGGTCAAAATACTCAAGAAACGTGAGGAAAGCATCAGTACTACAGAGTAAAGTGGTGTAATTCATGAATATTTCCAGATAGTGGGCAAAAGATAAGGACATGTTCAACAAGTCAGCAAGTGGGGCCATGAGAATAATAATGAGCTAATTAAATATATCTGGATTCTATCCCGTCGAGTCCTGCACCACCGCACAAACTCAGCTGTTTGATAGCTTTGATAGAACTTCAATAGTGTTATTTTTGTGAAGGAAAATGTACTGTGACAAGATGATATTGAACACACACACACACAGCTAATTTTGACTTTCCGACCAATAACAGACCCTCGTTAACCGGTCATTAACCGTTAACTGATCAGGTCGGTTTCGGTTAATTTCGCTTTCGATAGCGGACACCCATTAACCGACAACTAATTAGTTCGTTAAGAAATGCAAAATGGTGTGAATTACAAGAGGTGTTTCTATGGTTAGTTGTGCCTTCATGGGGTGCAAATTGGCAAGACTGACTTTAAACTATGTGGTTGTAGGCTTAATAATAATATTTAATACATTTTCTAGGGTTCTCCACAGGATTTAGTTTCCCATGGTGGCGTTTCCACCAGTTTGTTTCCACCATAAAAAAAAGAGGTTCTGGCAAGGAGGGGGTTAATGGTTTTAATGAAGAAGGGTTTTAATAAACCAAATTTGGCAGCTATTTGAATGTTCACACAAAGGCAAGAAAATACCCCCAAAAGAGCTCTACCTACTACTAATAACGGGTTGGTAATTTAATAAACATGAATATAAAAGGTAGTGATTTTTTTCCTTTTATGGAAATATGTCACCCACAATAGCGCCTGTGTTTTTCTCTTGGGTCGAATAGTGCCTTGCAATCGCATCAAAAACATCTTCGGAAACCATTTAGGCTACATTGAAGCTCTGCCATAAGTAAGTCATCGCACTGATGAGTGGATCCGAAAGCCACTGGCAACCACGCAACAATCCTACGTCATATTGTGGTTTTGCTTCATTAAAATAACATTTGTAAAAAGGAATTTAACTGCTTTAGAAATGACAATAAAAAAAAGTGATTCTGTAGCAGTGGTCCCCGCAGGCTCCCGGTCCCAGATGTAGTTAGGAGAACGGTTTGGGAGCTGGTAAATTCTATGCACCAAGACGAAGTCAAACATCAGAGAGGAGAAATGCATTTTGAGACCAAATATGAGTACATATTTGAGAGAAATAGGAAGACTAATTGGGCAGTCACAGAAAGCTGGGAGACCGAAACCAATTGAGGACTTCTGTGTACCTTCTAACTTCAAATTTTTGGTTGAAGCATTAAAGGATGTGGCTGGCTTTGACAAAAACATCTACAAAACTCCATCCTTGGCTCTGAAACTGGATCATAGTCTCAAGAAGATTGCAGCTATTCTTGAGTGTGAAGCACAGATGGCAGAGTCTGACAATGAGGAATTTCTTGAGAGTCTGGAGAGGACCCAGGGGTCTCTATGAGAAAAAGTGGGATGTGTGTATCATCACGCACCTTACAAACTCTAAAAGAGGGGAATTCGAACACTCCTCAGCTCCCTTTCATTGAGGATGTAAAGAACATTCACATGCATCCCGGTAAGTGCAGACAAGAATACCAAAGCAGACTTAAGAATGATCCAAATAATGAGAACAATTACAAATCCTACATGTAGCCCCTTTAAACGGGTTAAGGGTCAGTGAATTAATCCTGCGCATCGACCGAAAGGTTTGTTGGATTTAGCACGCCCATCACTGACGACTACTACTCACTTCAGGTCGAGAGAGTTTGCTGGTGTACTTCAAAAGGTCTTTGTAATAAGGCTATGAAACAGAATTGGTTACCCGTTAACCAGTAAATTGCATGTACGTTGTGGTAAATATTTTTCAAACGTAGCGCGACAAAATGACTTTTACTGATTGCGTGAGTGCACCCTCGCCACGAACAGCGCTTCGGTAGCAGTAGCTACCGTTGTGGGTGCTTATGCTAACCTCCGAATATTCTCCGGCATAGCGTGTAAAACTAAGTCATTTTGGTAAATTATACGGGTAACATGTTTCAGTGGCACCAGGACAGACGCTTACGACGGTTTACCGGTGTCGTCTGGCTCCCAACGCCCTCTGTTGCGACTCGAGCCTTCCCTCCTCTTCGTCAACCTGCCGTCACCTGGACGGTCGTCGCTGCCGCTGGCTTCACTCTGGACGTCTGGCTTCTTTACAACATTTAGAATTGTGTTAATATATGGCATGCGTTGCACATTTATTAAATGTATATTTCCGCGTCGCTCTTTGCACTTACTCTGTAGTATCATTTTCGGTTCAACGGCAAGAGAGAAGAAAGGGAAACATGAGCGCCGCGGAAACGTTAAGACACTAAGTTGAGGCGAAAACCACCCGACGCGAAGCCTCGTTACCACGTATTAAATTAATATTTCCTCTCCTGGGGCCCATTATTCATATTTTTTGTATTCCCCATGTCAATTGAAAGCAATGTTAAAAATCAGCGTTTGGTGTGTTTTCCTTCCCGGTCGTTAGTTTCTCACGCTGATTACTCTGCTGTTCTCGCCGCAGTTGATAACGAGTAAGATCTGACAGCTGTGCTCTTTAACGTTGCTTTGGTTACAGGTTGGACAAGTCTACCAAAATTCCATATTTTAGCAAAGATGGGCAAATAATAAATATAATATTAAACAAATATGAAGAATGTGTAAATATAATCCAGGCTTAAAGCAACACAGTTACTGCTGCCAAAGTCAGAAAGGAAAGCTGTCAAAATGTGCAGGCTGTGTGAATGCGTAATTGAGTTAAAAGCCTTATCAATACATAGATCTGACTATAATTACAATTGTGTATTCCATTAAATGAATGTGTCGCTTATAAGTATTGTTATTCGTATGGAACTTTAGCCTTATTCTTTCAGATGCAATGCGGCAGTGTTAAACAGACTTGGGAGCAAATAAAGATCGAAAAAAACAACATATAGGGCTATTTTTTTCAGATACCTTCTCACTATTCACTCACCGAGGTCCAATCGGATCTTCTAGGAATGGTGAAGCCAGTTCCCAAGTGAATTGATTGGTCGGTAGGCGGTGTTAGTATACGTGTTGATCCTGCTCCGAACAGGTCAGGTGTTAAAGGTGAACCGCTGTTGTGACACAGAAAGCCCAGGATTAAACCTGATAACGTTACCTCGATAACGATAGATGCATTTTAGTGACCAAGTCTTGTCTTTATTATACCGGTAAATATGAAAATAAGGGTAAGGGATACTGTGATTCCTTCTTTGATGGAAATATATTGATTGATATTTACTCTTTGTTAATTTAAATTAAACGGTGTGTGTGACTCTCATAGTTTCAGTATAAACAACATGCTTTGATTGTGAAAGACATTGGTGACATACCATACATCCCACAACATGATGCTAAAAGTGAATCATGGAACATATAACTCCAAAAATCACTCTTAACTTGTGTGTCACCATGGAAACCAGGCGGCAAGTATGTTCTCTATGTTGTGTAATTTATCAACATCATGATCATGTTTAAGTCAATGAGATACACACGCACTACAATATACGAATACAAACAGTTTCCATGGTGATGGTCTGAAAATGCATGGAGATTCTTCCAGAAGACATCACTTTCTCTAAACATCCAATCAACCAATCAGTCAACAAAACGAACCTCGGCAAAACAAAACATGTTATGTTTTACTAACAGTCTCAGATTGAAATACTCCTTGTATTACTTGGCAGGACCCAAGTTTCCAGAGAATTACAATCAAACATTGTTAAGGCAAACAGTATAACTGTTAGGAAAGTCTGTTTTTCTTTCCAGTACTCTGAGGAATATGAAATAAAAGGTCAATAACTAATTACAGAAAAAGCAACATTGTCATAACCTCATAAAAAATGGAATAGGCATGACATCTCAAGGAGAAACATTTCTGCTCCTCTCCTTGTTTTCAATTAGCAAAGCTACTAAAAATATCCACAATACGCTTCCAGCAAACCCAGGTCAAACGAGTTCAAGGAGAATGACTTGAATTCGGAGTTGGCCTCAACTTGACATGCCAATGACAGCCAATCAGAAACAGACGTTGTAATAGCCCACGTTTCACCAGAGGTGGTGCTGTCGCTGTGGTTTGTTTTTAGTGCTTGGTTCATCTTTAATGGCTTTATCTCCAGGTGTGTCCTGGCTCCTCAGGGCACAGCGTTCCCACTCTCCTCCCTGATGGTGCTCAGACCGGTCTCCCTGGCAGCTGTGACCGCCACCCAGATTCGGCATAGCATCCCGCCCCTAGCGATGAGACGCAGGATGACATGGTTACCATTACCACCAGCGGTGCTTAATATACATTTGATTTGATCTATTTCTGTGTATTTGTAACCTTATTCCACAGTAAACCAGGTCATCTCTGCAGGCGTCTTCCAGAAGACAGTCCAGGGAGAAGTGATGAGAGAGGAGCTTCGGGAAACAAACACACCATTGTCAAAAACATCACAGAGCATTAAAACCACTAACAGCACAGACTTCAGACAGTAGATAAGACACGCTATGTTTTCAGTTCAATTGGCTATTGGCGCTTATAGCACACAGTTTTAAGTTGCTGTGGACAAAAGTGTCTACTCTACATAATGGATCAATCCGATATTTACCATGAAGCATCTGAAATATTGTATTGATCTGACTGGGAGTGCTAGATACCTTGCGAACAGTGTCCTGGTCTACAGGGACAGCTCTGAGCCAGCGGGCTAAGGCTTCTTCCTCAGGAACAGAAGAGTCGATCTGAGGAGACACCAGACCATCTGCAGTGTGGAGACAAGAGCAAACGCTGACGGCAAGATTTTTGAACGATAATGAAAAAACGGGGACTGAGACAATTTAGATTTTTGTGTATTTTACCGATTTTAATTCCTATAATACATCCACAGGCTGCTAGAGGAAGGGTCACCTGTAGAGGAGCAGGAGTCACTTGTAGAGGTGGAGGAGTTCCTGAGAACCTGTATCTCCTGCTGTTTTCTCTGGACGGAGGTTCTGAGGAGGTCCTGGTACTCCGTCTCCTTCTCCTTTAGCTGATTGAGGAGCCTGGGGAGGAGACATGATGTAAGGCAGTGTTTCCCAACCTGTGGGTCCAACCCCACATGGGGATTACTGACTCATAAATGATTCAACATTCATTGGTGAAAAACATGTTAAAGTTTGTAGGTTTCTCCTGTTGTTCATCCCAGCTCAACATTTTATTTATCTTCTTATTCCTGGTCTGGAATAAGTAGGTATCAGTATTGCTGACCAGCAGTACTGATAAGCCAACAAACCAATAAGACGAATAATAATGAGTAATTAAATACGGTTGATTAAATAATTAATCGTCAAGCTATTTGTCATGGAAACTGATGTTGCCCTTTGGTGTCCACTGGAGGAAAAGAACCTCAAAGAGGTAATGAACCTTTGTGTTTCCTGCCGTAGCTCGGCCAGTTGGAGGCTCAGGGGACAGGAAGTGAGAAGCAGGGGGTCGTCATGGTGACCGCTGGGGTCGTCATGACTGTCTAGGTCGTCGCCTGTCTCTGGCTGCTGGCAGGTGTCGTCTGTCACCACCTCCCGGACAGAGACGGGGACGACAAGAGTTTCCTTGTCCAGGGGAGAGGTGACTTCATCGGCCTCGAAGGACGACTGGAGCTGGAGCTTCAACTCTACGGGGGGGGGTGAATTGAGTGACAGGGTGAATGTGTATCGGGTGCAGGGTGAATTGAGTGAGGGGGTGACAGGGTGATAGGGTGAGTACCTGGCAGCAGGACAGTGATGGCCTCCTGAACAGCTTGTCTCAGCAGGTTGTCCAGAGCAAACATCCAGTGAGGTTTCACCTGCTGCTCTCTGAGCACCTTCTTTACCTGCACAGGTAGAAACAGATCTACTTTAACTCATTCTACGCCTGGACAGGTAGAAACAGATCCCAATCTAATCCCAACGAATATATATGATGACAACCATCTTCCTCACTTGTTTAATATACTGTTCTGATTTCATTGTATTCAATGTAATCTTCATTAAAAAACTCACTGCATCTTGGAAGCTGAACAGCACCATCTGCAGGCTGTTGGGCGGTACTGCAGCCGAGTATAGCGTGGCTCTGAGATCCAGCAGTCTGCTGCTTAAGCTCTTCCTGTCTGGGGAGCGGATGTGCTCCCGTAGGCAGCCAATCAGTAGCGAGATATGATCTGCATTCAGTGGCGATCCCTCACCATGCTTAAAAACATTTTTTTTAATTCATGAACATTATTAATGAATCCCATCTGTTTTGGGATTCATTATTAAGGATTAAGACTAAGCACTTTGGGCATCTAGTTTGGTACCATGGGCAGGGCGTCCTGGACGTGTGCGACCACGGTGGTGATGTAGTCGGTGAGGACGCGGTGCAGTGTGGCACGCCGCTCGCTGTCCTTCCTGAGCAGAAACAGACCCGGGTTCTCCCCCGCCGCCGCAGGGCTGCTGGGGTCTGCCGGGGAGTCATCTGGGGCACTGACCACCAGGGGGAGACAAAGAGAGCCACACGCATCACACTTGATCTGTCCTATACAGAGCGCTTTGGGTGCTAAAGAGCCATGCAAAGTTAAATAAGAAAGAAGTCCAAAGAAGGAGGAGGATGAGGACGATAAAGGTAGGTTGGTCAGGTATGAGGTTATAGATGGTTGAGATCTGTGTGGTCAAGGTTTTGTAAGGGAACTACCACCAGAGAAGGATTAGGGTTAGTTTAATTAGATAAATTAAAATATGTTTGTATTTTGAATATTTCAGATCATTCATATTAGAAGATTATACAAGAATAGAATTGAATGATTCGATGGAGTCAGAGTTTGTTATATACTACAGGATATAAGGAATCATAATGTAATCATAACGTCAACAGGAAGCAGCATGGCTTACAGCAGGAAGCTGTTGGTGGTGGGCGGGCTCCCGGTGATGTCATCGTCTCGCAGCGCGGGGCAGGGGCGACGGAGGTCCAGGGAGTAGGTGAGGTCCAGGGAGTCCACAGAGTCTGTGTCCTCCACGTAGATGGTGATCGGGACGGACATGCTGCGGTGGTAGTCAGCTGTAGAACACGCACACGGGCACGCAGACACACGTCACATGTTTCAATTCTATGTTCTGAAGAAAGAGTGGTGGCCAGATAGACATGCAGACAGACAGACTTTAATAGACAGCAGTTAGAATGGGGTAGGATGGTAGATGACAGGATAAAAGATAGAGAGAACAGGTAAACAAAAAAATATACAGTCAATTAACATGGAATAAATGTCAATTAGTGTTAATTAACTCATAATTGGTGGAGGAGGTGGCATGAGTGAGAAGTGAGGAAGTCAAGGAGGAGCCATGGGGACGAGATGTGAGGAAGAAGAGAAGGAAGAGGCTTGAGGAGGAGTAGGAGGAGGAGGAGATCAGTCTCATCACCAGTAGGGGACTCTTTGGGCTCCTGCAGGAGGCGGGGGCGTCTCCTGGAGGAGTGGAGAAAGGGGTCTTTGAGGAGGAGCGTGGCCGTGGCACGGTGGTCGGGCTCAGGCTCGAAGCAGCCCATGATGAAGGCCTTGGCCTGGGCTGACATGCTCTCCGGCACCCGGGGGTGGATCTTAAACATGCCCACCTGACAGGGAGAGGGTGGGGGTCACATTAGGGCATTTTATTACTTGTATTTTATGAAAAGAGGCCTTTACTCCTCAATTGTGAATGTGTTCATTTTGTGAAATCTTGTCCTTTGTTCAACAATCTGTAATCAACAATTGATTACAGATTGTTGAACAGAGAGGCAGACCTTAAACATAGCGGCCTGGGGGCTGCCCAGCTCGTGGAAGGGGGGTTTCCCAGTGGCCATCTCTATGATGGTGCAGCCCAGAGACCAGATGTCTGCTGGCTTGCCGTAGCCCCGAGGGCCCTGGTCGATGATCTCTGGAGCCATGTACTGCAGCGTTCCTATTGGACCAGGAAACTATCAGACACCATATACAACTAGGATGGGGAGAGGTAGGAGAAGGAGGGAAGAAATGTGAGGTGGGATGAAGGTGGTAGCAGGATGATGAAGGGTGAAAGAGGTGATCGGGAGGTGTGAGGAGGAGGAGAAGAGGTGGGAGGAGGGTTTACCGGTGAAAGTCTCTGTGCAGGGGTTGATGCCCGCAAGGCGCTTGGACGTCCCAAAGTCTGAGATCTTAAGGATACCGCTGTAGGTGTTGATCAAGACATTATCTCCCTGGAGAACACACACACACACAAAATAGCATTAACCTTATGAAGATCAGTGTTCATGAGTGTTATTACAAATTAATTCAATGGTTGTGATTCTTCAAAGTTCAGTGGTTTATGATGCCTTACAACTACCAATTTGTACTGTAATTTTTACATTGTACATGACAGGAAAGGACAGGAGAGGGGACATTAGGAAAGGAAAGAAGATAACAGGAGAGGAGACGACAGAACGGGAAAGGGATATTGTCCTTGAGACTACAGCCCTACCTTGATGTCTCTGTGGACTATCTGGTTGTCATGGAGATAGCAGAGGCCCTGGAGGATCTGTTTGGTGTAGAAGATGACTGTAGCCTCGTTGTCCTTCAGAGGACCCCACTTGGAGCGCAGCAGAGACGACAGACTGCCTGGAGGAGGAGGAGGAGGAGAGACATGAGTCAGGAGGAGGAGAGAGGAGCCGACTTGGAGTGCAGCAGAGATGACAGATTGCCTGGAGGAGGAGGAGAGAGGAGTCACAGCAGAGGGAAGAGCTCCCATCCAGAGCGACAAGAGGAGTGGAGGAGAGTGGACGAGAGCAGGAGAGGAGGGGGAGAGAAGATAGGAGTCACAGCAGGGCCAGGAGCACTTTAAGATCATATGTTATTAAGTGGGTTTGATAATAGATGACTGATGAGTTTTCAGTTCAGTTACATAGTTTAATCTCTAGGTGGCAGCAAACGCAATGATATGGTAGTGTGATGCCAATTTAATGTGTTTAAAAGCACATAAATACACAATCAATACAGCTGATGATGAAGATGAACATATTATTAGAAAAAGGTTACACCAAAACACAGCTTCTTTATAAACCTAAGTTTAATATGTTGAAATAACCCTTTGCATTGCCTCAATTCAGCTTTGAATGTCAAATTCATTTTAATTCATTTTGCTGATAGATGCAAAGCTTGCCAAGTATTTTACATTTAGGGCATTTGGCAGACGCTTTTATCCAAAAAGACAAAAGTAACAAGTATAAACAAACACACACACACACATACACACACACCTACAGGTACACACGCATATATAAATGTACCCACAAACACACAACATGCCCAGACACATACAAAAACGTCTCTTGTTGTTGCAAGATTCCAAGC
>OMKP01080775.1:24287-43026 GCA_900302375.1 Bathygadus melanobranchus
TGAATCTGGATGTAAATTTGGGGGGGATTAGTGTCTTCAACGACCAATCACAAGGCTAACATCACTGGTCCCGCCCTCACGCCGTTCAATAAAACTATTGCTGCATTTACATTTCACAGAGTGGACATCTCACGGTGTCCACTTGTCCCTGCCCTTTACACAGTTAGCCCTTTACACAGTTAGCCCTTTACACAGTTAGCCCTTTACACAGTTAGCCCTTTACACAGTTAGCCCTTTACACAGTTTACCAAGAAGGGTGGATGAGCCAAATCACTGGAGACCAGACTGGAAATATAAACTCTCTGCTGACGCTTTGCTAGGGCTACTTCATTTACGGTTGCCATGGGAGTCACTTGGGAATTTAGCAGCAAGTATTTCTTCATGTTATTTTCAATATTTTTCTTCATTCTACATGAGATTTTCTCGGGATGAAGAGGTCAACAGATTACACGTTGAACTCTGCCAAAGTTTTGCACACCAACCAACTATCCACGAGCAACGCAGTCCAAAGAACAACAGGGCAAAGGTTGAAGGTACAGCAACTCATTGATCAGTTGGCAATCGCTGATGGCAACCAGTGAACAAACCTCAGGACAACAGCAGCCAGGATGTCCTCCGTGACCCATGAACTGTGTAAACTGTAACTGCTCTACACTACATACAAACTATAACATATTTAGCGCCCAGTAACTACAGTATACATAGTAGCAACTGGGAAATGATATACAGTGGAATACTATAAAGATACAAACTGTACACGTACTACACAGTAACATGATATACAGTGAATTATGTGTAGTAATAAGGTCAAATGTTACCTGACTACACGGATGGCAGAGGCAGGGAACGACCAACGGTGAAGACCTTTCTGTGGAAGACAGGAGGAAACAACACATGAATAACACACACACACACACACACACGCGCACACACACACAAACAGCGGGGGTCTCTGTACCTCTAGCGGTGTGACATGTTGCAGCTGGATGGTACGACTCTCGTCCTCCTCGCTCACACTCACCACAGCCGGCTGTAACACCTTGCTGGGCTCCAGGATGAGGACCTGATAGAGGACATCAACACTCAGTTTGGAGACGTAACTAACAAACTAACAAATGCACACACAACTCAGGTTTCTGGGTGGCAACGTTGGTCTAGGTATACCCTTTAAGAACATATATTGCTTTTAGACTTATGGTTAAAGGATAACTTTGCCGATTTTCAACCTTAACATATCATAGCTTTGTACAACCAACTCTGAATTGATTCTTAGTCCAACTAACTGTAAATTAACTCTTGATACAATTAACTCTTGGCACAGATAATCAACTTCAAACTAACACAACTAATGCTGAACTTTGTAAAACTATTAACTATAAACCCCTGGTACAACTAACTCAACTCACTCTAAGCCCAACAAACTCCATATGGCCAGACTGAGCTGATCAGGTTAGGAACGGCTAGGGCTAGACAAGCAGACCAGGTCTTACAGGGCAGCGGTCTGTTGAGAGGGTGGGTTTGCAGGCCTGGAGGTGGAGCTCCATCCAGAAGTCGACCGTGTCCTGCTTGGGAGACCTGACCTCTGGTGGCTTGGCAAACTGTCTGTAGATGATATAGGTCTCCATGATGGACACCACGTACCTGGGCAACAAGAAACCCATCAATCAAAACGACACACTCAAGCCGGATCAATCTCAGACAGGCGTGGCCACGCCATACTTCACAGAACACTAAGTTCCATTATGTGTACTACTACATTCTATAGGGCAGCAATCTCACACATTATCATCTCGTATGTAGTTGCTCTTCAAACCTTTCAGAGCCTGCCAGGTAGGCTTGCACATTCTAGGATGGTTTTTTTCTGATATGTGCAATAAAAGACTGTAAAAGTACATTATTTTAACAGGACAAATCAATTTCTGCAGTATAACACACCAGTTAATCTTAATGTAACGTACCAGATAATCATAGTGTAACGCACCAGTTAATCTTAATGTAACGTACCAGTTAATCTTAATGTAACGCACCAGTTAATCTTAATGTAACGTACCAGATAATCATAGTGTAACGTACCAGATAATCTTAATGTAACGTACCAGTTAATCTTAATGTAACGCACCAGTTAATCTTAATGTAACGTACCAGATAATCATAGTGTAACGTACCAGATAATCATAGTGTAACGTACCAGATAATCATAGTGTAACGTACCAGATAATCATAGTGTAACGTACCAGATAATCATAGTGTAACGTACCAGATAATCATAGTGTAACGTACCAGATAATCATAGTGTAACGTACCAGATAATCATAGTGTAACGTACCAGATAATCATAGTGTAACGTACCAGATAATCATAGTGTAACGTACCAGATGGGAGCATTGAGTCTGTAGAGTTTCTCGGAGGCTTCGATCACCTTCTTGTGTTCGTTAGCAAGGATGCTAGCGCCCAGGTAGAGACCCACGTCCCAGTAGTCCTGCATCTTCTCCAGGGTGCCCTTCCTACCTAGCAGGCTGCTCAGAGTCACACCTGGAGAGACACACACACACACACACACACACACACACACACAAATGATTCATTGACAAACTACATGGATTAGTGTTTTTAACAATGAGTGATACACAGCACCTATTTTGCAACAAATCCTGCACTACTTGTAAACAATGCAACATGGTGGATGACTACAATGACTACATGTATTATTGTTAGATGTGTTAGCAGACAGAAGCAACAGAGTACCTATCTTGCGGAGTTCAATGGATGTGTCAAACTCGTGTCCTGCCGCCATCAGGAGAACCACGTTATGGATGCCAGAGTGGAGACTGGGCTCCACCTCGAAGGCTTTACCATACCTAGACACACACACGCGCACACACACAACACACACACACACAGCATACATTATAGACACATAAAGCGCATGTGTTACATTATGTGAAGGTAAACCAACAGTCTTCCTGTCTCTTGACACAGTTAATGGATTGGATTTAATTAACCAACCAATGGCGTGTCTCAGCCTTTCCGTACGGCTCTGCAAAACTAGGCTAGCCGTAGCACAGTGTTAGCAGCAGCAGCAGCGCCATACCAGTAGCAGGCCTGCTCTCGGCTGCTGGGGTCAGTGAAGCCGGAGCTGATGAACATGTCCTTATAGATCCGCCCACACATGCAGTAGGCGTCCGACGCCACCCGGTCCTCAGACGTCACGATGGGCAGGATCACGCTCAGAGCCCTCGCGCGATCCCCTGGCCCGTTCCTCCTGGAACCCACAATACAACAGTCTGGCTAGTCTAGTGGTTAGGGTGTTGGACTACATTCCCAAAGGTTCTGGGTTCAATCCCCGGTGTCTGCAGTCTACCGGTAGGCACTCTAGAGTAAGATGCCCTACCTGCTCCTTAATGAGATGTATATGAATTAAAGCTCATGATATACTTAAAGACTCGAAATTTGGCTTGGCTTTGTAGCTGGTTTAGCCGGAGGGTAGAGACTCAACCTTTGTCTCTGTGCAGCAGAGGAGAGAGCCGGTACCTGTTGAGAGCAAAGATGTAGTGGAACTTGATGTTGACGTGCGCGGCCACCTTGCACATGGGCAGGTTGGTGAGGGTCTCCACCAGCTTGATGATCGCATCATAGTCCTGAATATTAATACGCAAAAGCACAATGTATCATTAACCCATGGCAGTTCTGGGAGGAGGTAAAACACATAAGTGTATAATAACCCGTGCATCGTCAGGATGATACCCAGGGCTCAACAGTAAAGGTTGCCATTGGCAACCATTTTTAGTTTTTGGCCTTAGTTTGCAATGGCCACCACTTTTTAACAAACAGGGACAGCAAAATAGCAAAATGTACACCCCAAATTAAACACATTTGTTGCATTAGTGATATTTAAATATTGCTGTTACTTTTGGAACATGCAATGCAAATGCAATGCAAAGCACATGCGTTGTCGCCTTTACTCCAGAACCAGCCAACACTGCATGTGTGGTGCCAGATAAAGGAGTAATAGATAGTCGTTGACTGTGGGGCGAAAGAGATCTAATGAGACCTAAAAGAATAACTCAACAGGCGATGGAGAAGCAGGACCATTACTGTGAAAAGATCTGGAGGAGCTGTATATGTCAACTTAACTGCAATTGATTGACATGATTATCTGCAACACAAGGATTAAAATCAACACAAATACAAAAAAAATAAAATAATCATCTACTTGACTTGATTGATCCATTGTGACCTTAAGGTGTGTAAAACTGGAAAGAAAATGTTGAGCCAAGAATGATCTAATAATCAATTGATCAGTTGATTGAGTCGGGCACGGCCCTGTACATCATAGTCTCAGACAGTAGCATACACACTCATCATGCATTGATAACCAGCGTGACAGACCTGTACGTCTCGGTAGGACAGCAGTAGGTTCATGATGATGTCAGGGGTCAGGAGGTCGACGGTGTCCAGGCGGTTCTGGATCCTCACCAGCTCCTGACTCAGCATCGCCCCGCTGAATCGCTCCCGGGCCGTCCTGATCTCCCTAAGCACAGACTCCCGGAAGTACTCACTGCCACGCAGAACCAGAACCAGAGAGGACATAACCTTGTTACCGTAGAGTTCATCCAAAGCAACAGCGAATTCAGCCACACGTCATTAAGGAGCAGGTCATGGTTAGGGCGTCTTGCTCAAGGACGCCTCCAGGTAGGCCATGGGGACATTGGGGTTTGAACGCAGAACGTTTTGTCGAACACCCAGCCAGTTCCAGCCAGCCAGTGCCACCCATAGCAGGTGGCACTAGCTCAGGAGGTAGAGACGGTTGTCTGGCAACCAGAAGTTGCCAGACAACCGTCTCTACCTCCTGAGCTAGTGCCACTAGAAGGTTGCCGGTTCGATCCCCGGCTTTGCCTAGCTAATTGTCGAGGTGTCCTTGAGCAAGACACCTGCTCCCGATGAGCTGGTTGTTGCCTTGCATGGTTCACACTGCCGTCGGTGTATGAATGGGTGAATGTGATATATAAACAATCCATTTACCCAGCGACTAGACTATCCTGCCAACCTTCTTCCGGACCTCATATCTTTCCTTCAGAGCCATCAGTGAACACAGGAAGAGCAGCTGCTGCTGAGGCTGCTGGTGGTTTAGTCAGGTATGAGGTATGAGGAACTACTGGCCGCTACGGGGCATGGTTTAGGTGTGACGACTGCAGGAAGCAACTGTTTGTTCTGAAACCAATCGTTGGTTTCAGAAACCAACCAATTGTTCTGAAATGTACATCAGTTACATCTGGTCTGGAGAGTATCTCCCCATAGAACGGCACAGAAGGCTTTTCTCGATGGAAAAGATGTTTCCGGGCTACGGTGTCATATGGTCCCTTAATCTGATTGGCTGAAGTTAGCCGGTGATAGACGGACGGTTCATCCAATCACATTTTTTTTTTTTTTTAAAGTTTCCCAGACGGATCTGTGTAACAAACCGCCTGGTGTGTCAGATCAGCGTGGTGGTCTGGCGTCTGACCTGGACTGTATGTGCACACTGTCCAGCAGCTGCACCAGTCTGTCCACCAGGGGTGCTAGCAGGGGCTCCAGGGTGAAGCTGGGCTGCAGCAGCTCCTCAATGCCCTTCATCAGGCTGATGTCACAGGCCAGCACCCGGCCCTGGGGGGAGACCACGTAGGGGATGAAGGTGTAGCTCCCACACTGCTCCTGTGCTCACACACACACACACACACACACACACACATTAGATCATGCTCATTTGCAAAGAGACGTATGTGCCGACCCTCTCTATTGGATGAATCTGATGAAAATGAGTAGCTTCTTTGAAAGTGTGTGTGTGTGTGTGTGTGTGTGTGAGGGGTGGGGTCGGCGCTGTGTATTCACTTCTTATGATACATCCATAAGTCTGACATGATTCTGTGACACCAGCGGTCGAAGGGTGCTAAAACATCATACGATTATTGCGTTAAAGCACTTAAATAAAAGTAAACTAAAACTTACGAAATAAAAATAATTATTATATGTCTGGTTTGATTTCTACCAGTTGATCTCAAGGGGCTACACGGGCCAACTTTAGAGACAGCCCCTGAACCTAACCCCTCTTAAGGTCATGGAAACGGTCCTAATCCCCAGAGGGAAAAGGAATAAACCATGAGAAGGAAGACACAGCAAGAACACTTCTTCCTTAGTCTTTTGTAACGTACCATAATAACAGTAACAAAAAAACAAAAAAATAATAATAATAATACTTCCCTACATAGTGTTATGAACCCTCATACATAACTCTCAAACTACACAAAAACCTTGAAGCCCTTTGACATAATCCAGGACTTTCCAGGTCTGGAACTTTTCAGATTTTACATGATGTATTGTGTTTATTTGATGACTGGAAATCAGCCCAGGAACGCCAAGCTATAGCACGCATCGTGTAAAAGTTCCCAGGAATATTATTCCACTAAAACGTAGGTGGTGCCAACTCGGGCCAACTCTTCATTTAACTACTGTGGCTGTCAATAAGTGACGTGGAGTTGCCAGTTGCTACCTTGATAGCGTGTATGTCACTTTTGCATTTCTGTTTATAACAATACAAGATGATGTTGTTGGTCATGCTGAAACTTTCCCGGACGCCGAGGTGATAAAACAGAGACGGTTGGCAGAAAGTGTCGCTCATCTCCACCACGGCCACATCTGTGGGAAGAACAAGGAAACATTTGAGACCCGCGGTCGCCTCCTACCTGGCTGACTGCTTCGCATTTCTGGGACTGCGTGCCTACACTTGCCTGCGTTGTAGAAACTATCCAGAATGTCTGTCGTTCCTAGGGATATTCTCTCGAAAGAAATGGTTTTGAAGACGGCGCGCACGTCTGCGCAGGCTTCCTTCAGGCATTTTAAGGACAAGTTCTCCTCGGAGTGCGGCAGAGACGCGTCTTCGATGACAATATACGCCACGGACAGCGCTCGGTTTGGGCCCCGCGGTGACAGAGGTGCTTTATTATTCGGACCGCTGAGCTCCAGCGGCAGGGAGTCCTGCCACAAAGTTCCAGCCGAGACCCAGACCGGATCCTTCCTCTTTACCTCGTGCAGGCTCATCCGCCTGCGTTCTGTCGTGTACATTTTCCTGGTTGATTTCAGCACTTGATCCTTGTTGACACTGCTTTATAACTCGAGTGCTTTAGGAAGTCATGTCTCGGACTGTCCCAGGTGCGCCACCGAGGTGACATCGTACTCGCTCCGCTCTTCGCGTTCAGACACGCCCTTATCTCTGGTTATTCCGGACTTTCCGTGGAAGTTCAAGACATTCTGGCTGTAGTAGGAAAACAGCTCTAACACACCATCTGCTGTCGAGTAACAAGAATTACATCTCAACCATACAAATTGCAAAGAATAAAAGTTTTTAGTGGCAACATTTCACGTCGTCTTGGACCGTTTTTCCCCCTCCAGTTTTAACCATGAATGAGAAAAAAACCACTCTAAACATTAAGTTCCTACAGTTCAACTAGTTTTACCACAAATAAATAGAGAGCTTGGTTGTGCGACCCCAAGTTTGGAAATGCTAGCTTATCATGAAATGAGAACAATATTCTCTGTTCGTGAGCAGTATCTTAAATTTCCCCTACCCATGAGAACAAAAAATAATACTGATGACAAACATTGTGGTACGGTCTTTATTCACAATACAAAACATCGATACTGAATTATGAATGTCGAGGGCTTCAAAACAGTAAAAACTAAACTTTGGAATCTTCCTGAAATATACAGACTGCGCGGCCCACGGGCCGACATCCAAAATGAAAAATGTTGTATTATACTTCCCGCTAACCCGGACAGAAAGCAAGGCAACGTGCTAACATTGTGATGTTGTGACTTAACATTCAGTGATCCCCGCGTTTACATCCAGCCCGAACATACGCACACAGGATAGACAACGTAACCTACTCGACACGTGACCCATAAAAATAAATGGACTTTCATCGTTATACAATCTGGCACTAGAGACTGCTGTTTGGAGCTGCAGGAATCGTATCACAGTAGAGCGTGGAGCGCGACGAATCCACCTGAGAGAAGAAGACTTGTCTTCTGAGAGACGACTGGCAGGTCAGAGCCGTGAGGTCACGCCTACCTCGCAAGCGGCATTTTGGAATCATGTAAACCAATCAACAACGAGTCCATTGTTCTGATCTACGGGGGGCGGGAGGGGGTGCAAGCAGGCGCCCGTGAAACACTGACACTCAGCGGCGCCGTCTGACCGTCCGAACCGGTGGGCGACGGGGGACGTCCGATCCGCTGCGGCTACTCGTCGAGCCCGTCGTCTTCGTCTTCCTCCTCCGCCTGCTTGGCGTCCACCTCGGCCGTGTCGGAGAACTCGTGCAGCAGGACGTACTCGCGGCTGCTGAAGCCGAACTTGAGCACGTCCTTCTCCTTGAGCTCGTAGTAGCGCTGGCCCTCGATGCGCTGGTTGTTCAGGAAGGTGCCGTTCCCCGAGCCCAGGTCCAGGATGTAGGGCTTCACCCTGCGCCCCGGGGTGCCGTCCGCACGCGTGTACTCCACCAGTCTGACGGAGGAAGGGAGATGTGATAGCATATTCACGACTGGCACGGTCTGGCAAGTGATGTAACACCATTTACTGTTTAGTCATTTAGCAGACACTTTTATCTGAAGTGACTTACAGACACATGCCATTAAGGAGCAGGTAGGGTTTAGGGCATCTTGCTCAAGGATGCCTGCAGTTTAGACTGTAGACATTGGGCTTGGATCTTAGCCACTACAGTACCTTACTCACTACACACTACCATTGTATTCCTACGACATGGATGATTAAGCATCTGCCTTTGGTGCCAATGACCAAACCCAGAGGTTGGACTCAAAAAGAGTGGGGAGGACTTTTACTTTCTGAACCTGGCCGTTCCAACTGTCGTACATGCCACAACGGTGTGCTGACATGGGGTCAGTGGGAGGGGGCGGGGCTTACCTGTACTGGAAGACGGCATGCTGCTTGGAGCAGGACGGGTGGTCGATGGGGATGTCAGCGATCTTCCTCTGGCGGCCCAGCAGGTAGGCGCTCTGCCGGTGGATGTACATGACGGGGAGCGGCTCGTCGTTCTTGAAGGGGTACAGGCGCCACCTGCGCTTGGGGATGCGCGCCTCGGGGGGCTCGTTGTACTTGATGACCACCCCCCGGAAGGTGTTGGTGTCTTCCGTCAGCGCGCCCGACAGCTCGAAGTTGGGCTTCTCCTTGTCGGGAGGGGGGTCGTCGCTGCCCTGGCCGCCCTCCTGGGGCACGCCGAACGCCCCCTCCTCCTCCTCGCGTTGCTGCTGCCGGTTCTCCCGCCGTCGCTCGTTGTGCTGCCGCCGCTCCTCCTGCTGCTCCTGGAAGGCCTGGCCATCCCGCTGACGCTCCCCACCGCGCTCCCTTTCTCGCTCCCGCGGCGGCGGTCTGTCTGTCTCCCACCTGCTCCTCCTCTCCGGTGGGGGGTCGCTACGCCCACGGTGGTGGTCGTCATCACCACCACCACCACCACCACCACCACCACCTCGATGTGGCTCTCGCTCCTGTCAGAGAAACCAAATGACTGTTAAAATATTTACTATGTTGTCAAGAGACGGTTATCCTCTCTAACTATATAGAAGTATAGTTATTTCGGATATCCACCGTCTATTTACGAATACAATTGTCCACGTCATCCATGTATGTTTTGGCTTCCAGTTTCCCTTCTGAGGATTAACAGTTTATCTTATCGGTCATGTTTGCCGTTGAATTGTATCACAGTATATGATTTATATACGTTATAAGATAATCACCCGTTTTATCCTGACGTCTGCACCGCGGTGGGGACTCCCGCTCCTCTTATTCCTGGGGGACCTGCTGCTCCTCCTTGCGGGAGATCTCTCTCTTCTGGCCGGGGAACGATCCCGCGGTCTGGCGGGTGATCTAGGCGAGAGAATCAAAAGTACTTGATTTCCACAAATCAAGTAAGTAATTATTTAATGTATGTCGAACTAGCTGTGGTTATGGCCACCTAACGTCTGTTATGAACAGTGATCAAGACAAACTACCGCCTGGACCCATGGTCTCTGGACAGTCTCTCGTAAACGATATCTTCCATTAGTGATCGCCCAACCAAATGCTGGATAACATGCTAGCTAGCCTGGCTAACTGTTTCTTTCCATCACCATGTGTGCTAGATATATCCTTGCTGGTCGGTCTTTGGTAGCTCCATAACAACTGACCTGCTGGTTCTCCTGCGTGGTGGACTTCGGCTGTTGGATCTGGACCCGGAGCGGCGTGGTTTTGGTCGCCGTGTAGGACTCACTCTCTCCTGCTTTATCTTCATCTTCGTCTCCCGCGGCGGGGATTCCCGTCTGTGTCTCCTTTCTTTCTCCATGATCGAAACGACGCGAGAAATATAGTCTTTATTTCACTAAACATATACCATAATGTCCGGAAATGTGCGTTTATACACAGACAACGGCAAAACTCGTAAACACAAAAACTTCTATTGTGTTGACGCTTCTTTTCGTTTCCGGTCCCGGTGGTGCGCACGAAACAGGGCTCGACCTGCCCCCTCCTCCCCCAACAGTTTGGACGGTTCCGCCGTAGCTCTGCGCCGGCGTTATTTAATTATGTTTGTTTATTTATTCGCTATGATACAATTTGAGGTAACCGGGGACATTATTTTTTGTTCAAGAATCATTAAGCGACTATAGGTTTGTGCAAAATTCGGTTCAGCCTACAACTAAACTCGGACTCTGCAGATGCGCAGAACTACGAAGCGATTGGACGGCTAATGTAGTTACCATGACAACATAAACAGGAGAAGTCTTGTTGTCGATTGCCAACGGAAAGTTACTGTTTTTTTGGACATCTGCTTGTAGATTTAAAATAAATAAAAATGATTCGTCCAGCAGAGTCTTTGCTGAAATATGACAATCCAGTTTTGGTGAGCAAAAACACAGACAGAAAATCACCAAAGGTAAGCTTGGATAACAAACACGATCGTTGTCGTCAGTTTAAAGGTACAAGCAACATTTAGGAAGCTAAGCACCTTTAAATCAGGGTGCAGAACACATGAATGTAACCCATAAGAAGGATATTCCAAGCCTGTGTAACCAGGATAACCACACAAACAGCTGCACCCAATCTGTGGCAATAATGCTTTTCTTAGTCCCAATTCATTGCAATTTTTTCATTTGAATTATTATTATTGTATGTGTGTGTGTGTGTGTGTGTGTGTGTGTCAAGGCCCGGTCTCTAAAGCTGAGTCCCCAGCAGCCCCCCCTCACACATCCGGTCCCCCCACCTCCCAAATCCAGATCCCCCACTGTGGACGCAAACAGACAGCAGACAGAAGAAATCCTCAATTCCCTCCTGCTACCCAGGTATACACCACCCACTAGGTATACACCACCCACTAGGTTGGGCGACAGTAGCTCAGGGGGTAGAGCGGTTGTCTTGTCTGAAGGTTGCTGGTTCGATCCCCGGCTCTGCTTATCTAATTGTCGAGGTGTCCCCGAGCAAGACACCTAACCCTAACTGCTCCTGACCAGCTGGTTGTTACCTTGCATGGTTGACACCACCGTCGGTGTATGAATGGGTGAATGTGAGGCAAATGTAAAGCGCTTTGGATAAAAGCGCTATATAAATGCAGTCCATTTACCATTTACTAGGTTACACCACCCACATGAATCTGGTACCATCTGGTATGCCCCGTCTCGCATGGGAACTACACACATTGTCCTTCAGGCACTCAGGCATACGTGTTAGCTATACTGTATGTATTTAATGTATTCGATTCTTTATTCAATATTCATGTACAGTTGTCTTTGGATTGTTACATTAAATATGTGACGGTAAACCTTTAACAGCCGCAAGTCAAGAGGGCACAGTCAGTCTGTTTCAGAGAGGATGACGAGGTGCTGTCTGTGTTCACCAGGGAGTGGGCGGAGGAGGGCCAGCTGTGGGTGCAGCAGGTGTCGAGCACCCCGTGCACGCGCACGGATGTGGTGCAGCTGCAGGAGCAGCTGGACGGCCTGCTGCAGCAGCGGCAGGCCCGGGAGACGGGCATCTGCCCCGTCCGACGGGAGCTCTACTCCCAATGCTTTGGTGAGGACCGCCGTCACCCTGGTCTTCATGCTATGGGCCCGTTTTACCACCTGCTGTGATGTTGATCAGCCATTACAATACCTACCCTACAGTGACAGCTACAGTTAGCAAGTTTTTGTTTTACCCAAAGCGACTTACAAGTGAGGCTGAGATCAATCAAAGCGTGTAATTAGAATTGGAGTAGCTGCACAACGTTGGTGCTGCACGTTGCTTAAACAAATACACTGGTAATGGTAACAGTTGATATCAGATACCAAAGTGCTGTCTAAATTCCACAGCTGTACATCACGTGTGTCCACGCACCAGTTGGTACGGTCCACTGGGTAGGCTGGTAGACGGATCTACCCATGTGCAACGTCACTTTAGGGGAGGTTTGAAATGGCTTGTAACGGTGACGTCAACCTAACCCTGACCTACTAACCCCGACGTCCCGACCCTGACCTCTGACCCCTGCCGCATCCAGATGAGCTGATCCGTCAGGTGACGATTAGCTGCGCGGAGCGCGGCGTGCTACTCCTGCGCGTCCGCAACGAGATCCGCATGACGATGGCTGCCTACCAGACGCTGTACGAGAGCTGCATGGCGTTCGGCGTGAGGAAGGCCTTGCAGGCAGAGCAGGGCAAGGCCGACATGGAGACGCGGGTAAGGGGTTACGCGCCCGTCGGAAAAACGTCAGAAAGCTCTTTGCGCGCGTAGTTCGGCTAGTTGTCCAGTAGAGGGCGCCACCTCAAGCGTTTACGGTATTGCAAAAGAAAAGCGTTGGTGTACAGACAAACTGACCCACACGCTTATGACGCACACTTTGAGAATAGAGATTTGTTTTATTATTCAAGGTTTGTCATGGCTCAATTGTAAACGTTTGTATATAATGCGTTTGATGCATTTGCGGTGGCCTATTGCGTTGATGGGGAAAAAGCAAGGTGTTGGTTCACACACCCCTGTAGATCAGTGATCTGGAGCTGGAGAAGAAGGACCTGGAGCGGCAGGTGAACGAGCACAAGGCCAAATGCGAGGCGGTGGAGAAGAGAGAGTTGGAGAGGCGACAGACGGAGGAGAGGAAACACAGTGAGGAGATCCAGTTCCTCAAGAGAGCCAACCAGCAGCTCAAGGTGACCAGAGACGTCACATGACCACGCAGGGCCACTCACACCAGTTGCATAAGTCACATGTTATGTAGTTCATGTTTATTTGGGGTTTCTTTTATTCCATGGATGCTAATTCATTCACATTAGCGCTTTAATGATTTTCTCATTGCAGGCCCAGCTGGAAGGAATGATCGCTCCAAAGAAATAAGATTCAACACACACACACACACACAGACACACACACACACACACACACACACCCCCCCGCCCCCCGCAATGTCCACAGCGCGCTTAGCGCTTGCCTTTCTTTCCTTTGTTCCCGTCGAGCGCGGGGGTCTTCTTGTCGCGGTTCCTGTTCTTGATGTTGTGCGTCTCGTAGTAACGCGTGCCCACCTTCTTCAGCTTGGTCGCCCGCTCTGCCGCACGTCTCTGAGATGTGGGGGAGAGGGAATATTAGTAGGGGTGCAGTTTAATTCTTCTTCTGTACATCCCTGGTGTTCTGCTGTTCCACTTCTATGTCTTACTCTTTTGTATCTTAGAGTGAACTTTCATATTTTACACCTACATGATCTTTTTTTTGTTTTGTTTTTTAAACACGATGGCAATGTCAATTACAAAGCAGTTAAAATGCCAATAAAGATCTTTTTCATTGAATAAAGAGTGTCGTCACGGCGATGGCTGTGTGCGTACCTGTTTGGAGGTCATCTTGGTGGTCACCGGGGTCTCCTCTTCCCCCGCCCTCCGCCTCTTCGACCTCTCGATCACAGCTGGTTCACACACACAGAGGAAAACATTTGGTTAACACAAAGGGTGACGTAAGGACATTCCCATTAATAAATGACTATTAAAGTACTGTTTGCCAAATAATAGCAGCTACAGGTTCTGTGTTCCAGGAGATTTATCCACTAGTTTTCAGATTGTATCAAGATTCGATAATGTCGTGTCACTTGTGCATGAAACTCTGAGGGACGTGTGTAAGGCGTTCTGATTGGCTACCTTTCATATGGGCTTGCTTATCGTCTTGCTTGGACTTGTCTGCAAACACTTTGTTTGAGAGCGCCTTGGGAATCCTGTGCAGAGGAGAGACAGAGAGAATAGAGTATATTAGTTCACCACATGCTGCGCATCCAACCAAGCTTCCCCACGCCGCTGGATCACTCTGCTGCGAGGCCGTGTTTGAACTAACGCCACAGAGAGAGAGCAGCGCTTGGCGTGCAGGGAGTCAACAGTGCACACCCTGCTAACAGGCCACAAGTTATTGAAGACAGGCCGTCGATTAAGCTGCAGAGACATGCGCTGCAGGCGAAGCATGGGCCATCTCAAAACGAGTCTTTTAAAATAGTGACGTCCATCTTTTAATTTAGTGACACGCAATCATTGCAGCCGGCTCTCCTGTAGTCAATGTGCCCCACATCACACCAGTGATGTTTCACTGATGAATATCGGTCAAATAAATTGGGACATTTGTATTATCATGGATTATTCCGATTGAATTGTAGCCGATAAATAGAGCCGATAATTCTAAGCTCCAACATTCGATGCTTCCATTGAATTAACAAGCGCAGGTCACTGTTGTCGCTCATGAACGTCACCGCCACTGCAGGCGAACGTTTTCCACAGTTTCAGAGGAAGACGACACAATCTCCATTTGCAATACATGTTCCGCGAGGGTTTCAACACAACAAATCAGTCACCTGAAAGGTCGCCATCACAACGAAGACAGCAGAAGCAATAGCAGTAGCAGGCAGCGTCCTTACTCTTCGATTGGGAGGAGGATGGTAGGGCGTTTTAAGCCCTCCCAACTTGCCGAATCCCGTCTGAAAGATTTACCGACACAGCTGGCATGAAAACCACCCGACTCCAACAGGACGTGGGCTACGTGGTGGAACATCACGTTTTATATGCGGGGGAGTTTGTTGGAGCAGAAGCGTGCGGTTGCAGCATATGAAGTAGATCACGCGTTACCTGCATCTCTGAGCATACACCAACGGACGCCAATTGAAAACACGTTGACCGTTCGAGGCGCGTGAACCGCCGACTACAGATATGAGCAGCAGACGTGATCCCAGCAAGCCTTAAAACATCTGTTAAGACGGTCGCAACAGACCAGGGAGTGAAAAACCTCCGAGAGCACCACCCTGTTACAAGCAGCAGACCAGCGATTCGGTCACATCCATGCAGAACCCCTGTATTATCTACCCTTGATGTACGGACTGCTACTTTAACCTCGGAACCAAACGGAAATATTGCAGGAAAAGACAACAGCTGACAAGTCGCAAGCAAAGAAGACCAGGGCCGACGGCAACAATACTTCCTTGCTGGAAACTCACGAAATCGAAGAAAACACTAATTTCACGGAAGACCAGGGAAGCAGTCGACCAAGACGAGTAGGTCATTCGTTGAATTTAATGTTTAACTAAAAGTATAAAATATGATAATATTGTGATCTTGTTCTACTTTTAGATAGTCCCCGATCGCCGGGACAGGGAGCCCGATAGAATACTGGAGCCTGGCCTAGCATGGAACTACCTGCCAGTACCCTGCACCAGCATCGACAGCGAGCGTTGGACACGAGAAGACAAGAGACGAACGATCTCCATCTGATGCACTCAAAGTAGCATATTTCTCCCTGAGCCGTGGAAAGAATCAAAGAAATTGTACTTTGTAGAGGTTCTATGAGGTAGGAAATGTATTGAGTTTGTAGAATGTCAATGTATACAAAACAAGTTGTTTAACATGAAAACTACTTTGGATACCTGTAATAAAATGACACGGGCCAGTCTACTATAAGCCTTTGGTCAGTGTGTTTTATCTGCAGACGAGGCAGCCATCGGCTTTCAGTTCTATAAAAGCCTTTATTTTTATATTGAGGGATGTACTTTAATGTCGGTTCAATTAACTTGCTTTTATCGACATGTCTGTTTTGACATATTACGTCAGAGCATTTCATTTGTTTTGAATTCTTGTCCAAAACGTTTGATTGACCTATTTAATATACTGACATGTCTGATTTGACAGATTATGTCAAAGCATTTGAATTCTTACCAGGACATTTGAAGAGAGAACTGTGTTGTTGTTGTGTTACCAACAGAGACCTCAGTTATATTTGGTTAGGTCAGAGTTATGGAATAAAACATCTTCCATCCTTTCTTAACCACAGGTGTGCAGAAAGCACACATGAACAAACATTTGAAATGATCAATTATCTCATGAGATGAGCAGGATATTATTGGTTATCAGTATCGCCAAAAAAAAAAATCCATATTTTGCATCCATAATTGTTGGTGCTCCTTACATGTTGGTGGGTGCTCCTACATTTGTGGAATGTGGAGTACCATTGCCAAAAACGTGAGTTGGAGACCTGCTGACAGCCTCCCACTGGCTCCTAGAGACCAGCAGAGAGGAGCGATATGCCCTGTGTGTGTGTGTCTGTGTGTGCGTGTCTGTGTGTGCGTGTGTGTGTGTGTGTAAGGGGGGGCATACCGGATAGCAGAGAAGCGCTTGGATTTGGCACGGTCCAGGAACTGCTTGTACTTTGCGATCTTCTCGTCCAGCTGACGAATCACCTCTCTGGAACCCTTAGTGCTGCCGCTGGTCTCCTCCTCCCCGGCAGCCCCCGCCTGTCCGTCTATGGCAACCAGCTCCTCTTCCTTCTCCCCCTTCTTCTCCTCACCACCCTCCTCCTCATCCTCATCCTCCTCCTCCCCTTCGGAGCCGGTGAACTCGGAGGGGTCAAGGTCAGGCATCTCCACGGGAACCAGGTCCTCCTCGCTGAACTCCGGCGCCACGGTGATCTTGCCAAAGTTCTGCCGCACGCCGGCCAGGATCTTCTGGACCTGCTCCTTCTGCTTCACCACACGTCTCTCCTGCGCCTCCTGCTCTGCTGGCATGGCCACCGCCTCCTCCTCCGGCTCCGGCTCCTGCTCCTCCCCCTCCCCCTCCCCATGCACCACCTCCGCAGCTTCCACGACTCCCTTCTCGTTGCCCTGCAAGACATCACATTGGATCAGTTCATCCATTTTTCCTCATATCTACTGCCAATGTTAAAAGTTGCTGACAGCATTTTAAATGGGTACTGCAGTCCAAATTCACAATATTGGAGAGCGATTTCTCCGCTGGTCCCCCCTCCCCAGACTTGAAGCTCACGTGCGTTGCCAGGTTGAGGATACTGGACGAACAGAGCGCAAGACACGCCTAGTGCAACGCTATATGAGACAAGTGCAAGGATTCTATCGTGACAATGTCAAGCGACAACGAGTCTTACACTGTAAGTTGATCAGCTAATGTATACGTTTGCAATGTATTTGTTGTTTCTAAACTAGCTCGTGCTGGTTTTTTCTGAATCTGAATGAGGTTTATTGCCAAGTAAGTTTCACAACACCAGGAATTTGCCTTGGTACATTGGTGCATGAAACAAACCGAGAAAAATAAGAACAAGTACTCAAGTCAAACTCAAATTCAATGTCAATTTTAGCTAGACGCATGGCTGCCGATGTTTACAGTCACACAGATATAACCTATGTTTGTATGTTTAACATATAGATACATATTTTTAGGTTGGGTAGAATCGATTACAATCTCAGTTGATCCAGTTTGTTTGCTTTATTCCATGCACGCTTTGTTTGTGTGACAATTTGTTTCAAATCTGGCAACCCAGGGTTCTCAGAGAATAGCGAATCACAGACCAAAGCAAAAAGAGACCGGCCCGACATTGAAATTTCAAAGGAGAACATACTGGCTGCAGCATTGTTGTCAGTATTCTGACTTGTTTCCTTAATCTCTACTGACATATCTTGGTCATTTTATGATTTAGTACAGGACATTAACATAGTTACATAAAGCACCTTTAAGTGTCTTTAAGCATCTAGAAAATCGTCCATATAAATAACATTTATTTTCCATGATTATGTATTCATCTCTGGGAGGCAGCACACAGCCAACACAGCCAAGGGAAAGCATGAATACAAAATTCAATGGAATTTTAAAAATGTGTGTATATACACGTCTATAAACATTACACAACATGTCTGAAACATTGGCCGCACAACCCAACATCTCTGCTGCCAAAGGTCCCGATGAGGTTGTGATGTCGTAATGTGCCTTCTACGAGTTCTCACCTCCAGGTCGTGATCGGGTCCCGGTGGTTTCACAAAGAACGGGATGCGTCCCCTCTGCCAATCGTTGAGCACCATTTTAGAGACAGTGGAAAGGTCTGGTTCTCCCCCCTGCAACACAACAGCTTACTGGGTCTCATGCTGGCGGTTATTAACGAGCTACTGGTTGTTACTGAGTAACTGCTTCTTAAACTCTTGGTTGCTAGCGAGCCACGGCTTATTAACAAGCTGATTCTTAAGATACTGGTTATTAACGGTCTGTTCATAACGAGCACCTGGTTATTAACAAGATTATATTAACAATCCACTGGTGCTTAATGAGCCACAGGTAATGACTAAGCTACTGGTAATCAACAAGGAACTGTTCATTATTGATCCACTGGTTATTAACGAGCTTGTGGTTCATAACAAGCCACTGATTCTTAACGAGCTGCCGGTTCACCTGCTGGGAGGAA
>OMKP01080777.1:0-15980 GCA_900302375.1 Bathygadus melanobranchus
ACCCTGAGTAGTGCAAAACCAACAAAAAACACACACACACACACACACACACACACATACATGCACACACACATTCACACACTCACACATACAACCACTAACCCATACACATACACGTGAACACACATACACATGTATATACACTAACCGATATACATTCACATACACAAAAACATAAACATACACATAAGCCACTTTTCCACCAAAAGGACCCTGAACTTTTAGTTCCAGGAACTACTTTCCTTCAGCTCGTTCCTGTCTGCGTTCCCACCGTAGTCTAAAGATCAGCGGAGATTAGGTCTACTAATCATACTGACGTATGAAAAAGGGATGGTTGTTTTTATATGCAGCTAACGTCTCCAAAACATGGATGTATTAAAGAACGCTCCAAACGCACACCTACACACACCCACTTATCATAAACCCTCATCCGCGAACTGCCATTCCCTAAACAATGTTACACTTGGTTTAAAAAGTCAAACTCCATTATAATTGATTCCTCTAAGATATTTTGGTGAAAGGACGGAGCATAAACTTGTCTGCAGTAGGCTAGTTTTTTTCTTTAGTCTTTTTCACCATCGCGATTCTTATCGGACATTGTTATGCATATTAAAGCGCTTTGGGTGTCTTTAAAAGCGCAATACAAATTAAATTAATTATTATTAGGACATCAGCGTTGCAACTCATGTAAATAGCGATTTTGTTTGTCCGATTTGTTCTTTCTTTTTCATGACGTTTATTCGTTACGTGCCTGATGTTAGAGGACCTTTAAAAGCAAACGTATTTCACAAGCTATTGCAGAGATTGACCATGAGATGACGCTGCAAGCCCCACCTGCACCTTCAATGTTCCTGAACGTTTGGAAAGTACCTTCCCCCTTGCAGGGACTTTTTTGGGGGGGCAAAATAAGTCCCCGGAACTTTATTTAGACCCTGGTTCCTGTGCTGGAAACCCCACCAAAACGTTTCTCCAAAGGTTCCTAGACCCGGGGTAAAGGTCCTGCAGTGGAAAAACAGCTATACACATGCACAATACCTGCGCACACATGTCTTTACACAAAGGGTTTTTAGAAATGCTTCAAAACTAATCCTTCAAATAGATCAACAACAATCCCAGTTAAATCCCCCTTAGAAGGCTTGCCGCTGACAAGCACACGTACACAGTTCTTTACACAGTTTTTAAAAAGCGTTTTAGAACGCTTGCCACAGCACTAGTGTCTCACTGAACGGGCTTGTGTTCTTTTCAGGTTCACTTTTTGGAGGAGTGGTTGCATCTGACAACCAGTCTCTCATCACGGGACACCTCAGCAACCCTTTGTCTGTTCAGGTGGGTGTTATTGATATTGTCGTCGGAGGAACAATTCAAACAAGGACGTTCCCAAATACCAAGTAGACCATCGCGTGTTCGTCGTTAACCCCTCCGCTGTTGCTGTCTTGTTAAACACAAAGCGTTCCTCAAATCCTCAAAGTTGAGATGAACGACCTCAGCAACAGATCGGGCGCTGTGGTACTGTGGCCATCGGCCAGACGCTGACCTGATTGTTTTAAGATTACGACTGTTCAGCGTGACTTGTAATCTAGTCTATCCATGTTTGTGTGGGCTTGAGTGTAAAATGAAATGAAATGTAAATGTAAATATATATTACATATACAGTATATGTTGATAATATATTGTATGTATATATACATGTATATATATATGTACAGATCATATATTATTAACTCAAATCCCCTTGTTCAGAATATCTCGGACACCATGCTGGAGCCCATACACATGCTGAAAACATCCCTATGCACTGTGGGTCTGAGCATGGTCAACTTGTCCTCCAACCACCCTCTCTCCTACGCCCTGGTCACCTTCTGCCAGTCCAACAGCACTCTGCTGGAAGTCTTGCTACTCACCCTCAACCAGGTTTGTGTGTGTGTGCGTGTGCGTGTGTGCCTGTGTGTGTATGTATGTGTGTGCTTGTGTGCATGCGTGCATGCGTGTGTGAAGTGCGTGCATGTGTTAACAGTTGGGTTTATTTTTGCTTCTAATAACAGTGAATTCTTTTCCGCACTCACTAACAGCTTCTATTCCCAGGATGTACAAACAGAAGAACAGAAGAACACCAGTTCACATGACAATAAACCATCCCATATAATAAACACTCGAATCGAATCAAAATTAAATGGCATCACGTTAAATTCCTTTTTTCTTGTATCCCTGTGATTTGTGTCTCCACCTTGTAGATGCTGATGGAGCTGTTGAGGAGTGAACCCAACATTGTTGTGGGGATGGCCGGACACGCTGTGGAGATGTATGACCAGCTCCAAAACCACAGTGCATTGTGGGACGGCCTTTTGGCCATTCCACAACTCTTCTCGAACATCTCTGTGGACCAGGGTCTGGCCGAGGTCAAAGCGCTGCTCACGAACACACGAGGGTAACCATGTAGTACGCACACACACACACGCACACACACACACACACACACACGCACGCACGCACGCACGCACACACACACACACACACACGCACGCACGCACACACACACACACACACACACACACACACACCTTAGTTTACCTTCAACATACCTTATAACCACAAGAATAATATTCTGTAGGTGTACTTATTATGGTCATTTCCTGTCTTTGGGGGTCTTCCACACAGGGCATTGCATGTGTTGCAAGAGTCTTTCCCAGAAGCGGGTGCTACACTCTCCCCATTGCGCCCCCTTCTGACTGGAAGTGTTAATCTCATCCACTACATACAGATGTGGCCTGGCAGAGGTAACTATTGGAATCAAAACTATACATACTATCTATAGGTGCTTCTAGAGAGTGGTCTAGAAGCGTGCTTCTAGACAGGGGTCAAAGTAACAATGCAACATGACCAACTGTATTGCGTACTTATATACTTGTAAGTATGCAGTACTTACAACATTTCTGTAGTGGCTTGTGCTACAGTTATAGCTGTATCGTTTTTAGACTACTGTCTGAGATTTTCCCACGGTGGGGGTGGGGGGAATAAAACGAATAAAACAATTTATAGAGAAAGATTCCCTGGATGGATTATCCCGTGGATGGGTATGTTTTATTCTTGAGAACATTCTAGTTCAGATGTTTTGTTTTAAATGGGGGGAATAGCTAGTTACATTCTGCACATTTGACCTTAAAACTTAAAAGACCTTAAAAGACATAACATAAGGCGAGGTTCATCAAGATGCGGAATCTGTTTTTGCTCACCCTTTGGTTCATTTAACATGTGTCCCATATACTGTGGCCAACATGTGGCCCATAAACTATGTATCTGGCAGAACACAACAAGATGTAATCGTCCTGCTTTGCTTCATTGTCGTCATAGATTCATACATCACGCTGGGAGATATCGTCATGTTCCCGAATGACACGATCGGCGAGGTAGCTAAACAGGTTCTGCGGGAGATCAGAATACCGCTTGATAAGGTATTGTTTTATATCAGCAGCCACTTTACATATCATGTAACTAGTTTAGTTACATGGTAATTAGCCATGTAACTAAACTAGTAATTAGCCAACGGCAAAAAACCCTAGCATTTTAAAGTCTGTGTGAAGTAAATGCAGTGATTTGTTTCAAAACATTGCTAACGACACGTGATAAAACGTGAACTATGTAGCACTGAATTGTGGAGTTAGACCGTAAACCATTTTTCGTCCTTCTTGTGCTCAGGATTTTTATGGCGCGTCTGAAATGGGGGCTGGGTGACGCACTGGGGCCCCCAGGGGTCATGACCCAACCCCTAACACTATATAAAAATGAGAGAGCACGGGGCTAAATTATTATTAAAGACATAGTATTGATAAGCTCGGTTCTTTTATTGGTACCTTTTAACGTTTTGCTGTCATTTGTTATCACCTGCAGCCTCTCCAACTACGCTTACTGTAAGTGCAGTAAAAACCTTCACGAGTAAAAGGCCAATACTTAATCAATACACCTGTTCAACAAGCATAATTATGTAGAAAGCGGTCTGTATGTAGCTGAACTGTTTAGCTACGTTATAATGAGCGATGTTGTGTATGAAATGCACCACACACCGTGGCGTTATACTATAAGTGTCCAAGAAGCCTAATTCTGTCTCGGACGCGGACATCAAAATCGACCGGACGGAGCTCCACACAATGGGAAATTAAATAATGACAGAACAGAACTTTTTGTAAGTCGCTTTGGATAAAAGTGTCTGCCAAATGCTCTAAATGTAAATGTAAATGTATAAATATGACACGAAATGTACAGCTTTTGATAGTGAAAAAGGAGGTGCCGGTCCCAGTCTGGGAGGTACCGGATCATGTTCCGGCAGGATCCGGCACAAATTAACCCCTGGCACACTGCTAGACGGAGCGTCGACTTAAAATGTCGACACACTTCCTGACACGCAATTGAATATTTAACGATTCATCATGGCTTGCATCATGCTTTAATTCATGTCAAAACTATTCTGTAGTGTTAGTAGTATAACAATAGGGCACAAATAAATCGCTTGGTTTTTCCTACTCCCTGATTTGCGGCCTCTCTCTCTCTCACTCTCTCTTTCTCCCACCAGGCCATTTGCCTGTTGCTTGACCGAGACACGGCATACACCTACATTTGTCGAAACAGCAGTGGCAACATTGGGCTGACCACAGCGTGCGCGACCGGGATGGTGAACATGCTCCTGAACTGGATTAGTCCAGAAAAAGTGGCCAAGCAGGTATAGTTTCAAATGTTGACATGGATCTGCCCTTCACATTTCGTGTCATTTGACACTGAGGTTCGATGTCCACGAGGTAAAGTTACGTTGTGACTTGACCTATTGCGAATGAATGATCTGATTAAATCTTTGTTTGAATACTCACTCCTATTTCATTGTTCATGTTATTTGCCTGCATATGTCATGTGTCACTGTGCTGCTAAGTCTCTCTTGCTAAACCTTAAAGAGTTCCTGAGTAGGGTTAAAGTTTAGGGTTATTTGTGAAAGGTTATTTTTATTTTTATTTTGACCTAGTGTTAAAACACTAGGTCGAACAACTGTGAACAACTGTGTTCATCCGTTAACACATAATCCATCAGAGGTTGCCGTAATAATTGGAACCAAGTGTGCTCTCTCTCTGTCTGTCTACATCAAGGTACGGTACAACCTGCTATGTATATCCCCAAGTCACACCTAGAGCCAGGACTTCTATTCCCCCTAGGGGAGGGGATATTGTCATTAGGCTCGCCTCTCTACCTCAACACCGTCCTCCGGATAATTAGCCGTCAGAGCTTGTTAGCTAAGCTAGCGGTGTGTGTTTACGCCGCGCACGAGGCACATCCAAATGCTGCTATGGTGTTTTTTTTTTTTATACCTTTGGGATGCAGACGAGGTGGGAAATCTTGTGACATGGGGAAGATAAAGAGAAATAAAGATTTGTTATTCAACTTGATTATTATTATTATTATTATAAATACAATTATAATTATAATAACAACAACAACAACAATAATAATAATAACAATAATAGTTATTCTTGTTATTGTTATTATTATTATTATAATAAATATATATAATATATATATATTTTTATAGAATTGTACAAAATGTGTATTCTTCTTCTTCTTCTTCTTCTTCTTCTTCTTCTTCTTCTTCTTCTTCTTCTATCTCCTCTCCTCTCTGCTATACTCCACTGTGCACCCCCAGGTCCTACTGATGTGGAGTAAGGATGTGGCCCCTCGTGACATGACCTTCGTGAAGGGCCTGTTGCACAGTGTGATGGGAGGGGCCATGGGAGGCCAACAACAGGACAACAGGAGGAGCCGTCGCAGTGTGGACACAGACGGGCCCCAGAACATCGACGAAGATCTGTATGAACAAAAAAACATTTAGTTGTTTTGTTTGGGTTTTATTATCATGTACATCACCCTACATTTCCCCACATTGTGTATTTAGGAATTGTACACATTGCTGGAATGTATTAAGAATAATACAATACATTTTATTTTAAGCACTTTTCATGACACTAAAAGGCATTTACATACATATTAAACTATATAGCAAATCAGTTAGAAATATATATATATATATATATATATTATACATACATACATACTGTGGCGCCCGTGTGGGTGAAGGGCGGCCACTTGACTGAAATCGAGAAATTGAATGTCCACTCAGCGCAAACAACTTTCAAAAGATTTACTGTAGATATAAGGGTACAGGAATGACGCAATGTACACACAATATAACGACAGTATCCAGTCCGCAGTCCGAGAGAATCGTCGGGTCCGAAGGCAGGGGTCGGTACACAGAATCGGGTTCTCTTACGGTCCAGGGCTGGTGCGGGAGAAGGGTAGTCAGACAGGCGAAGGTCGAATCCAGATCGGGTCTCATACGGTCCAGGGCTGTCATACGCAACGGGGCTTTCCTACAATCAACGGTCATACACGGCACTTTTACTCTCTCCAGTAATCTCCAATCTATTCCAACACTCCGATCACCACCACGGTTTCACCTCAGCTACTACCCCGTTCTGTGACTTCCTTCCGGTCTTTATAGTGCGTGGTGGTCGGGTAGCGGGAGCTTGATTGTGCCGGTAATTGTCTCCACCTGTGTTGTGCACACGGCTTTGCGTGTCTTCCACGCATAGGTTTGATACCTGCCCTCACACACCCAGCCACGGGGCGCTCCCGGGCGGCTGCCACAATACACATATATATAAATAATGAATCCATATTGTACACAATATCCATATTGTGTCTCCCTATTTCGACAAATGTGTTACTTTTTTGTAAGTCGCTTTGGATAAAAGCGTCTGCCAAATGCTCTAAATCTAAACCATATGGTGCTAACTCATTGTACTCCTTTACTATAATTACTATAATTACTATAATTACTATTATTATTATGATTAGTGTTACCAGAGAGTGCCCTGTGTATTTCACCGGTAAACAAATAGTGGCTAGTATGAACACAACAAACACCTTCACATGTATTTGTAGATTTTTGAACCTGGGTCATGTGGTGATGGAGGGTCTAAAGATCATCCCAGATGTCGACGTTGTCATTCAGCGCATCCTGAGGACCGGCTTCTTTTCAATGCATACTGCCAACTTGGCCGTCAGCACCATAGAGAGTAAGTAGACGGTTAGCTCATCACGGAAAACAAACCTGTTCTCCCTCACAATTACAGTTCTCGATGTTCTATCCAATGCATTCATTGTGCATGCAGTCCTCCCAGAAGCCCAGAGGAACTAAAACAGATCATACATTAAACAACAGAACATGTACCGCTTTAAGAAACTACTCACTACTGGTTTACAAACTACATTCTTCCACTGAAATCATTTTGACTGGCTATATCATGAAATATTTGAAAGCCAAAAGCTACTGAAAAGTATTGGCTTTGCTTTTGTCCTACTGTACTAGATATTGTTTAATCCCATTATGTTTTTTAAATGTTCTATTATTGTTATAGCTCAATAGCGCATTAAAAGTATGCTAGTGCATTTATAGCTGTGTGACATCTTCCTCCCGGTTGTGCAGACGTCATTGTGAACGTTTTAAAAGACGTTCATCAGATCCAAAACACCTACATGATGCTGATGACTAACCAGTCTGGGGCAGGGGCTTGGATGGGCCAGGTCTTGAACAGCGCTGTTGAGATGGTGATGGAAGTAAGTGTCACAAAACGCACTGCTCTTTAGGTCCCCCTTCAGTTCAGTAAATGATTCAAACACAAGTGAGCAGAAGATTGGGAGCATTGCTTTCCAAGATAATTGAATGGTGATTATATAATAATAGAAACCCACATTTATATATAGTGCCCTTCAAGGGACGTTGCATGTAGCATAATATAATAATAATACAATACAGGAACAGAAAATAATACAAATTGCAGAGATTCCCGAGACCGTAGGCCTTGGTGAACAGGTACGTCTTCAGTTGTTCAGTATAAATATACAGTATATATGTATTGTGTTATAATTATTGATGCATAAATATGTGAATCGCTTTAATGCTGCAGCTGGTAAATGTGAAGCCCATTTTAATGTCTTTAGATTTGATATATTACTTTACATACTGCTGGGTAGCTTGTGAATTTCTTCCTGGGGAACGATAAAGCCGTATTGATATAATATCAGGAATTCTGTATTTGATTATATTTTGTATTGTTCATTTTAATCTGCAAAGTAACTGGTAACTAAAGCTGTCTGATACATGTAGTGGAGTAAAGAGTGTAAAGGAGCAGAAACATCCACACTCTGTGTGCTTTGTTCCGTTAAAACAATATCATTCTATTTAATTTTTTTGGGGGCGCTCTGCAAACGTGAACCAAAATGTGCAGACTTGTCATTCACATGTTGTTTTTTCGTTGCATTCATCTGGCTAGGTTTTGACACCAACGGGTCCCTTAACGTGTGAACGCCTGATGCAGCCCTACCAGTGGCTCTTGCGATCCGAGTGTTTGGACCCTGAAGTGTGGAAAGCCATGATTTGCCGGAACGTGACTGACCTGGAACACAGGCTGGCAATGGAATGGTGGCCTCTGTTCCACATGGTAATGACCATGAACTGGACAATATTGACTTTTATTTAATTGTTCAGCAGTCACATTTTCCAATGGCACCTCCTGCGCCGTTCGTTTCATAAATAAAAGCAATACCAGCTATTTGATTTCATAGTTACTACCAATACCATGGTAGTAACTTTCCATTACCGTGTATACATCAATTGTAAGTTCTGATCTATACTCATCTTGATTTGAAACATATTGGGTCTTTCCTATTGGTCTTTCCTTGGGTCTTTCCTGGTGTCTTTTTACGGCGAGACGAGATTTTAATAAAAATTTGAACGTTAGCTGATTTAGATGTAAAACATTTTGTATGACATTTAATTCAAGACATACGTATCTCCCATAAGTACTTTTCCTGCTATAATTCCAGCCTTTTGATTTTAGAAAGCTGAACTGTGTGTGTGTGTGTGTGCATGCTTTCTGTTGTCTCCAGGTAGAAGAAGGCTACAACAACGTCTCCAGTCAACAAGGCAATAACGTCACCCTTCCCATGATCCTCTTTGAGTGGCACAAGCTGTGGAACAACACGATGAACTTTCCAGTGGTCCTAGGCGGAATGGTTCTGAACATCATTCCTGACCACTGGATGCCTGACAGCAACACTTACAATATCTCCGAAACTCTCCGACAAAGGTCTCAAAACACTTCAACATTACAGTTGATAATATTCATATCAGTTCAAATACCTTACTACTGCATTCCAAAACAATTCATAGCTTTAACATGGCTCATTAGTAGTACATTAATCACACAGAAACAGAATATTACTAATACATAGCACAGCCTGACAGTAGGACGCCATCCAGCTCACACTGCAGGGTGCCTACCACTGTTTCCATGTATCCTCTCTGTCAATGTTGTTCCCCTTGTGTTCCGCAGAGTTCTGTTGGCCGTGGCAAGTTTGGGCGAAGACATCGAGAGGAGCCCGCTGTGGCCCCAGGTGAGCCGCTACGTGCACATGGCCTCGTGGATCGTGAACTACAAGCCTGGCAACACGGAGCCGGCAAACTGTGAGTTTCCTTCTCCAGTACACTTTGGTTTCTTCCTTTCTTTTCAGCTCTGCTCAAACTAATGTTTTGATGATTTTTCGTGGGTTTATGTGTGTTTGTTTTCTGCTGAAGGTTCTGTTGATGCCCAAACCATGGATGTGTATTGCAATGGTGATGTAGACTGGACACAGTTAGTTCAAGCAGTAGCCCAGGCTATGAGGCTACTTCCACACAAGCCAGAGATTCTGATCAGGTAACAACATACCACAGAGGGGCTGCTTTGTTATCGGTAGCCTCACACATCAGACCTATATACACACTTAAAACGATGAACTGATGAAAGTTATTGTCATCGAATGAATATGGTTGCATTTAAAGAGATGTTGCACTTTAGTGCTGATTCATGTAATATATACACTAGTAGTGTGTAAACAATTGAATTGTGTATTATAGTGTGCAAAAATATTTTATTTTCATCAATCCCTGCTTTTTTGCATCTAATTGTCACAATTTCCTATCTGTGCACTCTGTAGCTACCTCAAGGGAACAGTCAATCTATTGGAACACGTATACGGTGACTCCTTGACAGGCCTGATCACATCACATATCCCACAACAAATCCCTGGGGGTGATGCTCTGTCTCACTACATGATCAACCTGATACATAACCTGAATGGCTTTGCAATGAATCTCACCACACTCAAGGACAGCGACATTGCCAATCCCCGTCTCATGCTCCCCTACATCTATGGCCTTCTCCGGTCCACTGGTCTGACGCCACTGATGGCCCTGTTTGAAAGCAGTGCACCCCTTAACATCTCCACTATTCTGGGTGGTGCCCTGAAGCTGGGAAGGCAAAACCAACACCTCTTCACCTTCAACGAAACGGACCCCACGCTGCCAGATCTGGAGCGGTTGATCATGAGGTTGCTGTCCATGGAGGCAAATCTCACCCTTCCACTGTCTCTCAGCATGGGACAAACGCTGCTCACATACTCTGGCTACCTGCGCCCAGAAGACCTGGCCCACCTCCAGCTGACCATTCAGCCTTACGTCAACCAGACCTCGGCAGGCTTCACAGAGGCTGTGCTGGGTGCCATGGAGCTACTGAATAAACTGATGAATGCACCCGGTGGCGACCCTACGGACATCATCCTGGCCTATGTTAAACAGCTCCAACGGTTCTTGGTTTCTGCGCTCAGACTGCGTCGTATTGATCAAGTCTGGCTATCAAGCGGGCAACTAAGTACAGGTCAAGTCACTGACCTCCACCTGCTCACAGTAGACCTCCTCCAGCTTCTCACCCCAGAGGGCCTCCAAAATCTAACTCAGGCCGGACCCAATGCCACCCAGCAGCTGATCATGCAGAAGCTTCTTGCGTTGCTCCCAGTCGACACCCAGCTCCTTGCCACTGGCATTCTCCAGGATGTCCTGCTGCTGGAGAGCCAGATGTCGTTCTGCAGGTCAACAGGCCAGAACTGTGTTGCGAGTGTTTCTGAAATCTTCACATTCTTACAGCAAGTTGCGACAATGGTGCTTGCAGCCAAAGGGAACGTCACCATCCAGATAGCTCAGACAAATCCTTTCCTGCGGTCTCCGTCATCTCTGCAGATGACCACCACCCTCTTTTCACTTCTCCTGCCGCTGAGAGATGCGCAATCCATTAAAATGATCCAGCGGACACTTCATTTCATCACATTGGTCATGGACACACCAGATCCTACAGTAGCCCAGGTCCAGGACGCCCTGAGAAAGTCCAACCTCACTCTGGCAGAGTTGGGCGAGTGGGCTGCTCTGTTCAAAGCTGCCGACATCGACAGTATTGTGGGCCTCATTGATGTCCACCAATGTTTCGCACCTCGGCCTGGCCCAAACGTGAAAACCCAATGTGCCATGGGCCTGATAAGCAGAATCAGTGACTTCCTCTCAAAACTGCCCGCTCTCCGCAACGAGTCCCTGGTCTTTGCCCTCATCCCAACACTCCTCAATGAATCTATTGTCAATGCCCAACATGTGAACTTCAGCGGCAATCTACATCTCCCGATCGTACAGGTTCTGAATAGCACCCTGGCCAATGTCAAGATGAGCCTGCATCAGTTTAATCTCGACTCTCCTGAGCTCATGCAAGAGATCAAAGTTCTACACGGCCTGTTGGAACTTGCCTCTGTACGGTCGTACACCATGCATCCCTTCTCCAACATCACCATGATTGATGCCACATATCTGACCAAGTTGGAGATTGTCCAGTGGTACTTGCGTAAGCTAGAGAATATCACCAGCAGCAGTAATTTGTCAAGCCAGCTCCATTCCATTTACCGCATAGCGGAACTAGAGGTTGCTCTACAACTGGCGTCAGCTAACTACTCTATGTTTGTCAGTAATCAGGTGATGGATCTGATGAACAACCTTAAATACCCTCTAGATGGGGCGGGGGTGAACAAAATTGGGCTGGTAATCATTGAGATAGTTAGGGAGCAGATTAAACTCATCTTGATGAATTTCGAGCATCAGAATGACCTTTTGCAGAGTCTTGGACATCAACCTATGTACAACGTCTCCACCCTGAATGCCTTATCATATCAAACTGGGCTGTATCTTGATCTCATACGCAATTGGATGAGAGAACCTAATGTCACGTCAGTCTTCGACAGCATGTTCCACTGGGGAAATACTAGCCTATACCTATCCACCCCAGGGAACGACATCCACCAACTTCTGCAGACTGTCAGGCATTACGTCAACAAGGAGCAGCTGGCCTACTTCTCAGTCATCAGCAACATCACCCAGAACATCCACAAGGCTCTGGCAGCGGCGGAGCAACCGGGTGGTCTCCAGAGCAGCCTGTTCTCAGACGCCATCTTGGAAGTGGTCCGACACGTGATGCAGAGCCTGAACGCTGAGATAGATCCGCTGTCGCTGGAGCTGCAGTACAACGTCTTGGCCATCACAAAGGACTCACTCCAACTAATCACCAACCCCAACATGAGCTACGCCTCGGCGCGCAACATCTCCCTGCAAATCCTGAGAAGGGCAGAGGTCCTTGTCATGCTAACCCTGCCCAACGACGTAGCTGATTACCTGATTTCCGGAATCCAGCTAATCACCACATATTTTGAGGTAATCTCTTCGTCTCCTGGAGAAGACACATGGAATCAGATGTAAGTTGCAATTGCCCCTTTTTTTTTTAAAATGACAGTCATGGAATTGATTGTTCTGTTTTGTCTCTAGAAATAATGTGTTGGAATAAAATAGATGGATGTTACAATAGATGAATGAATAATGTCAATGATTTTGAGCTCAATACAGGCATGTTAATTTTTTTTCACAATGCACATCCCCATGTTTTTCTGAAGCATTTTGAAGGAGATGAAGACCATCAACAGACTCCTTTCCAAAAACAGCACGGCCCAAGGCTACATGGCCATCGTCATTAACATCACTCAGTCATTAGTGGCGTACAGCCAAGGCAAGTGTGCTTGTCACTGTCCTTTGGTGTAGATAACATGTACAATGTATGTCCCAATACATCAAGTTGAAGTCCAGCTGCCAATGCTAACAATTGCAACGAAGTTCACTTCTTGAAAAAACATTGTTATTTTATGTTTTCAGGCAACATGTATCCCTGGGCCAGTGTTGGGAACTCATCATTGAGTGGTTTGCCCATAGTTATTAGTCAGGTAAAAATCCTACAAAGACCTGTAACACGTCAGTATCTTAGAACAAAATGCTGTACAGGATTCTATCTAATACGATTACTACTACTGCTGCTTAGTTTTGAATTTATTTGTAATTTCTATTGAACAATAACTACAACTCATCTATAACTCGTCATAATATAACTAGTAACTAGTACTAGTAACTAGAACTACAATATGATACAATAAAGACAAATAGACTTTTGTCTTAATCTTAATCTAACAGAAATAGTATTTTTCCCCAGATTCAAATGCTCCTGAACAATGTGTGGCCCATGTTCACCGAAGACCTAGGGTTACCCAGACAGGTTCCACCCATCTTGGCCTTTGTTGATCTTGCCCCTGTTCTGGAACAAATCATGACTGGTACTGCAAACCCAGGCACCTGGTACAAGTAAGTAGTATCAGTATATCTCTCTTTGAATGTGTAATAATGATCGGGGGCCGTTTGGACTACATCGTCGAATATGAAATGAAGGGCTTGCTCAGTTTGCTCCGGAAGCCAACGTCGCTGCATTTTGTCACAGGCTGGAGATGATGCTGAACACGCTGCTGTCCATGCTCCAAGGGACTTCCATGTGGGAGGACGACGTGCCTGTTTTCTTGATGATAGAGGGCATTTTACATGCACAGGTTCAGGAGACACAAGCTCAGAGTGGTGAGTTTCCTAAACGGCGTCCCTTGATACTCCACCATAGCACTACTATAATGCACAAATATAATATCCAACTGTAGAACCGGTTTCTACTCATATAATACCATAAAATATCACAGAAAACATTATAACAAACATTAGCGTCAATTGTTCCCAGTCAGTCATTCTTTTTCACTTAATCCCTGCATTATTAGAATTATATAAATTATATAAATATTGCTTTTCCAATTTGGGTTACAAAGCGGGATCAAAATTGTCTCAGTAATTGACTCATTATTTATCTGTATGTTTTTGTTGTTCCTCTCATGTAGAGCTCATAGGGAGTCTTCAAGGACCATTTGTCACCCTGACAGCAGAACTCGCTCAGTCCATAAACAGCAGCCATCTCAACTTGTCTGTCATCCTCGAGCAGCTCCAGCTCGCTATTGAACGCACCACGGCGGCGGCCGACGGACAGGTTAGACCGCTTATTATTTAATCTGCATTCTGCAATGTATTGTAACAGAAAAACAATGGGACAGATGGTGAGAGATGTTTTTTGTTGTGTCTGTGCGAATGTGTCATTCACAGGAATGCATAGCCTTGTGATGAATTGTTTGATAATCTTTCCTTCGTCAACAAATAAAGGCAAATAAAGGACCAATGTCCTCTGATTACTTTATACGAACAGCAGGACACAGGAAGGTGGTGAATAATCCGGTTTATCGAAAGTTTGAAAAGCATGCTAGGGCTCTCTTGAGTGTGTGCGTGTGGTGATGGCTGGTTTAACCTGTGTGCACTGATTAGTCAGTGCATCACAGGTGTGCAGCCCCACCCAGACTCTAACTTGGGCCAAGTGAGGCTGCTTAAACCACCAGAATGTGGTTCTAACCACACACACACTCCACAAGGTGCTATCATGATTCCTGAAAGCACTTGATGTGTAAATAATAGATTTACAATAGATTTCTAGAATAACAATAGAATAATAGAATAATAGAGCGATAGATAATAGAAATAATAAGGATAGTTTATAGAAATTGTTAATAACTGAAATGCATTTGTTAATATCTGAAAATTAACGTAAAGTACGATAAACACACGTGTTCGAACTGCACACTAAATAGTTCAGAAATACTAGTATGATATATATTTGATACTTGCTAGTTGCTCTGAGTGACTCTACTGGGCTCCTCCAACACACAGAAAGATGTAACCAGTTTATTGGAGTGTTGTCAAGTAACAGCCAGACAGGTGTTACCTGGAGACATGACTGCACTCTCTCCCTGAGTACGTGTGGTGATGGCTGGTTTAACCTGTGTACCTTGCTTACCTTCATGTACCCACAGGTATGCGACCTTTCCCTACCCCTTGACTAGGAACTCAACTTCTACTACTTCAACTAGGTTCATCTAGGTTCAATCTCGTGTCCGTGGAATGCACCACAATGCATAACTATTCAATATAGAACATTCTTTAAAGAGTTACAATTTAAAATACATTCGGAGGGTATCTTGATTGCATCATACTGTAGCTTATGTTTTGAATTGAAAATTGAACAATCGTGGTGACTTGGGTGTGTCATGTATTTAGAAATACACACTATATACATACTATTATCTTCCCAGTAAAGTGTTATGAAGGTGTAATGAAATACTGTAAAATAATACACACAAGCTAGATATGTCTTTTGAAGAGAACAGATATTTGACACATTTGACCCTTGAAAATAAACAAAAAACTCTAATGTTTCAACAATGTCAACGGGAGCAGAAACTCTACCAGACCCATTGTTTGATCATGAGTTTGCTCAATCAGGCACATTACTGAGTGATTTTCTGACTTTGGCGGCCGTTTGGTGAGAAAGGGTTGGACGATGTATTTGAAGTTGTGCCACTGATGCGATACTCATACCCTTTATTTCTTCCCCTAAATGATAAATGGACTGCATTTATATAGCATTTCTTCCCCTCACCGTCACTTTAAAACATCCTCTTTTGTCCGCACGTCAATATAATGTCCAAATGTCAACCGAGCACAACAGGTTTTGCTTTTGTCTTTCCGTGAACAAAGGTGACAAAAGGTACCACCTCTTTCTATGCTGTCCTTGCTC
>OMKP01080779.1:0-17469 GCA_900302375.1 Bathygadus melanobranchus
ACAGTACAGAGACAGGTCATTAAGGAGCAGGTAGGGGTTAGACAGTACAGAGACAGGTCATTAAGGAGGAGGTAGGGGTTAGACAGTACAGAGACAGGTCATTAAGGAGCAGGTAGGGGTTAGACAGTACAGAGACAGGTCATTAAGGAGGAGGTAGGGGTTAGACAGTACAGAGACAGGTCATTAAGGAGCTGGCTCGTTTCAAACAGAGCGCAGTGCAGCCATAGGAATCCGAAATAGTATAGAGAATATAACATTATAGTACCTACCATGAATATCAACATATTTTCTGAACATACATATATTTTAGAAATAAATTCCTTTTCTGCCGGTAGCTGAGTGCACAGTGATGGGTATTCCGTCTATCTCCACCAATCTGTCGGGCTTCGGGTGCTTCATGGAGGAACACATCGCAGATCCTTCAGCGTACGGTAGGTCAGTCTTATGTGTTCACTGTGGTCTTCACTGTCGTGGTGGATCCACTGGTAATACTTTTTCTGTTTTGTTTTTTCTTCAAACCCATCCCATCCCATTTCATTTATTTTGTCTTTTTTTTTTTATCGCTAGGAATTTACATTTTGGACCGGCGGTTTCGGGGTGTGGACGAATCGTGCCATCAGCTCACTTCCTTCCTGTTCCAGTTCTGCAAGCAGAGCAGGCGCCAGCGGATCATCCAGAGGAACCGCACCGAGCGCCTCAGCGACCTATTGGACTGGAGATACCTCGGCAGGGTACGCACTGGGCACCGGCCTCCGCGGACGGGCCAAGTCCCCCATATACTTTGAACAAAATAGAAATTGGCGTGGGTCTGTCGTCTCGGGGCCACGTCTCTTCTCACAGTATAAATACTTTGCGCCTCCCTGTGGTTACATGTGGTACTACACATTTGGAGTGAAACCGAAAGTGACCTGTTACTAAAATCTAAACTGTAGGGACAGCACCCGCCTGTGGGTGGGACACGGGTCATTGTAATTTGTTATTTACGATTGGCCCAAATTGTATATTGAAGTGAATTAAGCGTTTTTTCTTCACTCGCTATTTATTATTATGGTTATGTATTAAATTGGTCAATTTCCAATTTAAATATTAGAATTTCAATTGCAGATTAACCAATGCAGATTTTAAAAAGTAATCGTAACAAAAGTAATACCATTGACTGCCAGTGATTGTATATTCTGTCCTCCTCCAGTATTATATATCCGCACGGCATTTGGCGCTGTCCAAGGCCTTCCCTGATACCTACATGTACGAAGCTCAAGACCCCACCTCGGTACGTCCACCCTTTTGTTTAGCAGATTTTTAAAACTAGCGTTAGCTCATCGCCTTCTGGAACACTCGTTATTTCCTGTTCTTCTTCTTCTCTCCAGTCATCTGGGTTCCGGTACCCCCGCCCGGCATCCGTGCCCCCCTCTCCGGCCCTCTCCCGCCACTCCTCGCCTCACCACAGTGACGACGAAGACGAGCGCTACGACGAGGACCTGGAGGCGGAGAAGGACCGCGTGAACATCCGCCAGCCCTTCGCCGCGAGGACCAAGGCTAGCGACGGCAATGGGGTTGTGAGTGAGAGCAACTGAGGCGGGTGGGCGGACACGCACACGCAAAGTGAACCTTTATCAGGAAAACCCTTGCAGATGTCCATGGGGGGGGGAGATTATTGGGATTATTGGGATTATTGTTAAAGTATGGACTGAATACTGCCATCGATAATATATAGTAGCAGCAGTTTGACTAATGGTTTACTACTAAGATTAAGAGATTAAGAATGGATCTTGGTGAATAAAAATGGTATTTAGCGCCATAGCAAGTTTTGACTTTGGTACCAATAACTTTTTTAGTGTTTGTCACCTACACAAACTGAAAGCAGCAGAGACCCCTCTCGGGGCACAAGTAGTAGTTTTTCATTCAGAACTTTGCACAGCCTCAAAAGACCCTTCCTAACATACCTACTAGCTTGAAAAGGTGACTAGTAAAAAAAAAACAACCCAACACTGTTTTATAACTGCTTGCCTACCGAGTGGTGGCAGCAGTCTTGTTTTTAATGCCTTCACACACACACACACACACACACACACACACACACACACATACACACACACACTCTATCATGTACTGCCTCAGAACCCCCATGCTGTATGAATCACTGGTTGTCTTCCCCACGAAGACCTCAGCACTGTGTGTTTCTGTTTAGCGTTTAGCCTTACGGTATCAGAGTCTTGTGATAAACCTCACACTCCTGTCCTTCTCAGCGGGTGACTGTGTAGCTAGGAGCTAGCCAGTCAGTATTTATTAAGGGTGAAGGAGCGACGAGGAGGCAGGTGATACAGTGGTTTGGAACGGCAACTGTGGTCTAAAAACGATGGTCTGGAATGGACTGTATCTTATCGGCCAAGGCTGAAGAGTTCTCTCTGTTTAAGGTATATATTACTGTCCGTTATTGGAGGAAAAGGGGAGGGGGGGAAAAACGGTTTTACCCAGCAGCATATGCACTCTGTTAGTGCTGTCTTTTGTTAAAATATTGCACCAGATAAATACAAATAAAGTCTATATGTTTACTACGACAAACAACAACGCTCTTCTCTTTTTTTCGTTTTGAAATGTGTTTTAATGACAACAGATTGAGGTTCGCTAGCTAGCATAAAAGTCTTGTATGCCACTCCTGACTTCCACACATCTTACATCGAGGATTATAGAATTCATCAATGGCTGCAAATGGTAATTGTGGGGAGTGTGGAGTTAAGTGGTGGTGGTGGGGTGGGAACCACGACTTTTGATCCATCCATCCGAGGGTGAAGACAGCCATCAGCACATGTACACACGGCCACCGTGCCCTTTACAAACTGGAGAGCGGGCGAGAGAGAGAGAAAGACGATTTAGGAGAAGACAAGAAAACCTTGCTCAAAATGGACAATCCAGGCTAGCTTTCACAGACCCATTCCCAAATGTAGCTGTGTAAGTACATTTTTAATACAGACATGTAAATATGAATAATATATGGGTGAATGGGTCCGTGTATTACCATATCCTATCTTAACGTGCAGCTATAGGGGGACGTTAGACTGACTTTACCAGATTAGACTCAAGATTAGAAAAATGAAGAGCATATTTGTCATCGTATCTCGTCCATGCGGTCATCAACCGTGTCACACCAACGCAGAGAGAACACTCGGCAGCAGCAGGCGCAGCTCACCCAGCAGACTGTGCCAGAAGGAGCTGTAGGTAGCGCTGCCCGTCACGGCCCCCAGCCGGGCCGGGTTCCTCCTCACGGTGTGGACCGAGAAGCCGTGGGCTCCACTCACCTCCACCTCCACCACGTGGCAGTCACTCAGCCTGGCCCACACACACACACACACACACACACCACAGGACAGGAGAGATCATCTTTTTCCTTTTGACTCATGAAACTGGCAAATGGCTGGTGAATGACACCTGTTATTACAACTCAGCTGAAGTCATCTTAACTCTTAATCTTAAATAAGAAGCCACTTGAGGAATTTATGGCATTTCACTCATGAAATAAATACGATTTATTTGTATTTAATGTATTTATTTTTTATTTCCAACTAATGACCAATGAGCTGTGAGATGTCTGCTATTGCAACTCACATTAACTTCACTTTGAAGACATCTTCATTTTATAGTGTTTTTAGTGTGACATCGCATCGTTGCAAAACAGGCGGATAAAACAGTATTCTGTGTTGTGTTGCTGTGTCGATAAAGTTTTGCGCGGGTACAGACTCACGCTGTATCTGACACAATCTCCCCGCGAACACCGGAGAAGCCCAGGGTTCCTGCTGCCACGGCGACTGCTGCCATGGTGTTCACGTTGTTGGGGGCCAGCGGGCACAGCTCGGCCACAGAGCCGCTGAATAGGACCCGCCTCCCCTCGCCCTCCGTCCAATCAGAGAGCGTGTCTTCTGTGAGCCTGAAGCAGGAGGGGTGTTTGGACATCCTTATGAACACGCCCTGTGGAGTCATGGACACAGGAGGATGGTTCAGTGCAGTGGTTCTCAAACAATTATTTACTAATGTACCCCCGCCCCCATCTAAGATATTTTTTCGGCCAAGTGACCCTTTAAAGTTAAATCGATATGCTCTTATTGGAAAGATTTGCCCATATTAAAAATGTTCCGAGTACCCCCTGCAATTCTTCAAAGTGCCCCTAGGGGCAGACTGCACTATGGATAGCCTAGTTACATGTGTTGTGTGACGCCGCATTATGTTATGTGTTGAGTTATGTGTAGTCTTCCACTATTATGTTATCTTGTTTTTAAGCTGGCACATGTCCGCCGGCCTTCGCTGTGTGCTCATTAAACTCTAGAATTCAACTGAATTGAAGGTTCTGGGTTTGAACGCCATTGTCTGCAGTCTGCCGGTATGCATCCTTGCGCACGACGCGTAACCCCCCTACCTACTCCTTCGTGACATAGCATCTGGATTCACTGTAAGTCACTCTGAGTAAAAGCGGGTCTGTTACTGTGAGTGTCCCGCTGTCGTTCAGCCTCTGGATGTCCTGGCCTCCCCACAACGCACCACTGGGGATGTAGAGCGTGTTGCCGTGGCGCCCGGCTGCGCAACGGAGCTGCTGGTTCAGCTGGGGGTCACAGAGTGCAGAGGGAGAGCCTACCTAATGGCACATGAACGAGTTGGGTCATTGGAAAGATCGCAAGTATTTTGATTTTTGTTGTCTTCTTTGCACCAGCCTACATAGATAAACTCCTTGTATGGGTAAACCTACTTGGCAATAAATGTGCCAATAAATAAAACATTTGACATATTTGCAACATACTTTTATCTAATACAAAATGCTTCAATGCACACTGTAGTTGGATTGTTCTAGGGTTAGTATTGTTCTATTAAATTAGGATTCTTACAGCTATGTTTTATTAATTCTGAATTTTTGGAGTTGTTTTGGAGTTGGATACAAGCGTCTCCCAAATGCCTCAATGTAAATGTACTTTCAACAACACCACAAGTTTATTAATTCACACAAAGACAGACAAGGGGGGGGGGGAACTCACCAGGAAGTGAGCGTGTGAGAGAAACTGAACACCGAGGTCCTTGACTATCTGAGGATGACACACCTCTACGATCACTTCACAGTCCCTGTGAAAGTGTCGCAGACAGCAACGTGTCACCTCTTCGTTCGAATGGTCCAACTTATGGTGTGATATTTGTGTGTTTTAGTATATTTTATTGATTTTAGAATGTATTATTCATTTGGTGAGTGGGTGCGTGTGTGGCTATACCTGCTTTTAAACGCGGACAGGTCTTCAAGTATTAGCTGGTCAGGAACCAAACCTTTCAGCTTGTCAGGGTTTCTATTCCAAACAAACGCCAGTGATAGACCTAGGCCAGCTCCATCTTGTATGATCCTCTCCACTAAGTGCTGCCCTGCAAAACACACACACCAAAAAAAGACAAGCAATCGATGTGATCGAATCGTGTGATGCAATGCATGAACTGGACTACAGGAAGTGGAAAGGGTAGGCCATGTGTGTGTGTTTGTGCAAACCTAAATGTCCATATCCCACCACTCCTATCCTCAACGTAGAAGAGCTGGTAGCCATGCCTTCCGCTGGAGGAGACAAGGTGAAACCCAGCCAATCAGAGCACAGAACGATGACCCGTGCGGTAACACGCAATGTTTACACCCGATAGCGACACGTGTCTGGTGGCCGAATCGATTTTCATTCAGAAAAAGCTTGAAAAACTGATTTCAGACTTCCTTTCAGTTTGTCAGAAAACGTGTATCATTTCAGTTTGAAACACGTGTGCACCGGTTTTAGCGTGTGACGTCAAGTGTAAAGGCGCGCCGCTTCGTTTTGGAAAGCGCTCAATGCAGAGCGATGAAACGAACGCTAACAGAGCTGCGTAAACGTCTTTGAACTTTAACCTCCACTTGATGTCATCTAGTCACACGACGTTCAACCCTCTAGATCGCTAATTTATGGCTTTACTCACGATTCCGCAGATCCTAAAGCGTCGTCTCCCTTAACTTCTCGGTCCACCATTACTCATAAATTGGTGTGCGCGGTTCAAAGCTCAACTCAGGAAACACAAAGTTAATCATTCTCATTCGTGCATGAATTCATGCAAACACATTGATCCATTGCAACGGTGTTGCAACTCTGGTTGCAATGGAATCCTGTGTCCATCGATAGTAAACTGCCGTTTTTGTGTTCCAGTAGCCTATATCCCCGTTATAATTGGGATAGCATATGTATGCTAAGTGTGTGTGTGTGTGTATGCCACAAAGACCTGACATTGGATCAAACGATACTAGGCCTAAATCTGAAGCCAAATCGGCCCACAGTTCGGTTCCCAACTCAATGCTTCTGTGACCTGCAAGACTTTGGAGGAGGAATCCAACACTGCAAGGACCTTAGACAAGTGTTCACATCAGTCCTTCAGAGATGGTGAGCCATGACCTGGCTTGTACGTAACAGGAATTGGACAATCTTATGCCAGTACATTGCAAATTTGTTCTAAATGTTCAATTAATCTGATAGTCCAATAACAAACAACTCAATACACGCACACACACATACATTATTATTAACTTGGCTGCACAGGTAAACTTTGATCTTGGTGCGGTGATGTCACGGCTGCAGTGGTCAAAGTGTGCTGATTGGGACACGCAAACCGAGAACCCGGGGAGCTCAGTAAGGATCCTGGGCCCGGCAGACGGACCTCCCAGCCAAAGGGTCGGTCCGAAGTCCACGGCGCTATCAGACGGCAGCAGGTGGAAGAGACATGACGCTCGTCTTACTGAGCGGAGGAGGGAGAGGGACAGAAGTCAAACGAGTACGTGTTGCTCGTTGAGTGAGTGGTCCTCATCGTAACGAGGCTGTAGTGCGACAGCGGTGGGGCCGGGCGGGACGTTAAAGAGCAGCTTGAGAACATGGACATCCTGGAGACCCATGCCTACGACCGGAGACAGCGGCGAAACATGGTATCTATGGAGACCACTTTCTACCCTCCTCAGCCTCTCACACATAACCTGCAGTATACATTAACGTGTGTGTGTGTGTGTGTGCAATGATGATGGCAAGATGAGGCATTCTAGTTGTAACAATTGGACATTACGTTTTCACAGTTCTCCTGCATGACACAAACCATGACGCCAGTCATTTATGCTGTCGCCATCTCTCTTTCCACACCCTCTCTCCATTCTCCTCCTCCTCCTCTCCCTTCTCCTCCAGTCCTGTGCTCTGCTTCTATCCCTCGCGCCGTTCTCCTTGGCGTGCGCTGCCTACCTCTTCCTGTGGGCCCATGACTCCGACCCCCGCTCCGTCGCCGCAGCGGGGGTCAAGGCGGCGCCTGTGCTCCTATTGGCTGCCATGGTGCTGGGCTGGAACGGCTGGAAGAGCATTGTAGGCGTGGCCGGGGGCCTGCTGCTGTCAGCCGTGGGGGACTGCTGCCTCGTGTGGCCAGAGCTCTTCATCCACGGTGAGACACGGCCGGCGTGCGGAGATCATTAGCCCATCCAGATATTCAAGTTTTTTTGTGCCTCACTAATGAATTTGTCTGCCGTTGGGCTGGGCAGCAATTGATTCTGGATGAAACTTGTCTTGATTGTTGTAGCATCGGTTTTTCCACACTTCCCTCGGGCGCCGCAATTGTTATTTAAAATTGTGCAGACTGCGGTGCTCCTTGCCTCGTCACGAACTGAAACTCCCTCCCCCGAGCGGTGATTGGTCCTATCGTTTTGTCATTTTTATGAGAGGCTTTTGACTGGCTAGAGGCCAGAGGGAAACAGAATATGAACGCGCGAGATGGTCAGGATGGTCACACGAGGCTAGGAGATCGTACAGCCATGATGGAGACGTACGGCGATCATAGAGGCGCTGGAGGGGAATAGACGATGGGGTCCAAGGTCCAATGATGGAGGGTCTTTCATTTTGTTTTCTAAATGTCCTGCCGTTCACCCTGTTGTGTTGACAAATAATGACAGCAGTAGCTCAGGAACCCCTGTAGCCCGCTAGCTAAGTGTCATGGTGTCCCTGAGCAAGACACTTATGTGTATGAATGTGTGTATGAATGGGTGAATGTGAGGCAATATTGTAAAGCGCTTTGGATAAAAGCGCTATATATAAATGCAATCCATTTACCATTTACAAAGAATATTGATAATGATAAAAAAGACAGAAGAAGTAGGTTAGGTTAATAGGTAAAAGCTAACAATATAGTGTAATGAAGAAAAGAGTAATTTAATTCCAAGACGTGACGACGTGCCAACCCAATAGTCTGTTATTCTTTATAACTATACTTTTATTAATAAGAGTTGACAGAAAGACATAAGAATAACGTAGTTTTGAGGCGTGCTTCAGAAACAAATATTTAAAAAACGCAGGACCACCCTGATGTAGCAGATCATTTATCATAATTTATAACCTGTCGCTGGATTATTACAATAGCTTTCACCAGGTTTTTGACCTTACACATTAGTGACGTTTCAATCAACCTATATTCCGGAACCAAGTTCTCCAAGCAGACCTTTCGTTGACTTCTGACTTTAATTGGGTCAGTTAACTGAATTCATTTGCGTGGGTCCCAACATGTCCTCTCCTCTGTCCGTTTGTTTCAGGGATGGGTGTGTTCGCCGCGGCACATCTCCTGTTCTCACTGACCTTCCTCAGCTCCCGCTACGTACCGCGCCGCCCCTCTTCCCCCCTACGCGTCCTCCTCTACCTCTTCGTCTTCAGTCTGGGGGGCGCGTTCTACGTCTACATCTACCCGTTCCTACGGAAAGCCCCTGACTCGGAGCTCCTTATCCCTGGCGTGGGGGTCTACGTCGGTCTGATCGCCCTCATGGCAAGCCTAGCGATCAGAACCGGCCAGGCCGTGACCATATTAGGGAGCGTGTCCTTCCTGGTCTCCGACATCATGGTGGCACTGCAGATGTTCGCGTCCATGGAACACCAACACACGGTCATCATGGTTACGTATTATCTGGCGCAGATGCTGATCGCCGTGGGTGACGTGCTTGCTGTGGAGGACCAGGATGACTTTTCAAAATGGAAGAAGTCTTAGTAGTAGTTGAAGTGGGTGTTGAGACGGTCCAGATGTTCAACTTTCTATGATGGGGGGTGGCTCAAAACTTTCTTTTCTGTTAAAACAGATTCTAGATTAACTTGTATTGGACAGGATCTGTAAACCAATGTATTGTGTCTGGGTTGTTTATTTAGTCTGAACATGAACATAAGTTAATAAATTCCAACTTCTTGTGAAAGTGTGCTATATTTGACTGATCTGATCAAAGTGCACATACGTAATTTGAACGTGAAACCAAGAAGCCCAGGAACGATTCCAGGTAAGACAGACAAATCGGAGGAAGCCATCACATCCAGGGGAACAGAAAAACACTTCAGCACAACGACGGTGGGGCCAGAATGAAAAGGTTTAAAGAGCAGCTTTCCCCTTCAGGCCCTGACGTTGAGAAGATGGAAGCAGTGAGACACGAGCGAAGCATGGTATACATGGAGACTACTTTTAACCTTAAACACATTATAACCTCTATAACAGTCTGTTTAGAAAATCTCTTCCCGTTCCTCCAGAAAGCCCCCAAATCTGCACTCCTGCATGGGGTGTCTACGTCGTAGCAACCCCAGCAATCAGAACTGGCCCGGTGGCCCGACAGCCATGCTGGCGTTACAGGTGTTCAAGGTGATCGGCCGCCATGTCGTATTACGTGTTGTCTGGCACAGACGCTCGTTGCCATCAGCGACGTGTGGGCGGTGGGCAATGTGGTGAGGAAGATGACGTAAAGCATCATGTCCAAACACTGACACTTCCTTAGATTCAATTGTATTCTACAGTGGATCTGTACACCAATGTCAATGTAATTATCATTTTCATGTCATGGCTTTGCATACAATTTTATTTGTTCATTTAAACACAAACAACTTAATCTATTCAAATTCCTGTGAAAAATGTGCAAGGTCTAATTCTTTTGAACGAAACCCACTACATTTCAGTTGTTAGTAGACAACATGTTGACTGAATGACTAATATTGTCGGGATGAACCAAACAGACACAAAATACAACAAAACCTCAAACTGGTAACCGTGGTTACTTTAAATGTCCGATTCCACGTTGTCAAGAGACGTTGGACTGCATTAGCAACAGTCAAGGGCTAAACTGAGCACAGGCTGCATTCAAGGCGCAATAGGGATATACATGTGTCACAGAGACAAGCCGTCCTAGTTAGCGGTCCATAAACTCATCCACAGAGGAGGGAAACTTTAATGAGTGTTTGGGCCACCCGGCGTGCCTATCACCTGTCTTTGTGACCAGCGGACAAGGGAACTCATTGGACGGTGTGTCAGCGATCCATTCCGTTGTCGTCGTTCTGTTGCCCTTGGAAGCACACAGCCTGTAATCGCTTGCAGAAATCCAGTTCTTCCTGTAGTCAAATGAGAAATGGGCGAGAAATGGGTTATATAATAATATATTATTATACGGGTTATATGGCCGTGTGTCCAATGACAGCGCTGCCATACAGCCGTGCTATAACTTCCAGCGCTGCTTAAAACTTCATCCGTTGCCACCCATTATATTAAACCCGGAAGAGAACCTAAAATGGAATCTTTCTGCATGTTTTGTCCTTGCTACCTGGCACTCTTCTCTTCCCTGGAGGTCTTTGGCTCTGCGCTTGAGTAGCTCCTCCAGACCCAGAGAGGCGCTCCTGCAGTCCCTCAGCCCCTGCGGACAGTCCTCCACCAGACTGGAAACACAAAGGAGCGATATTATCCATAGACCCTCAGATAAATGCATGAAATTTGGTGGACGCTTATGCAAAGTGTCTTTCAATACCATGAGTGCATACAATCTTAGCAATCGAACCCCTAACCCTGGTAGTGTTAATGCCATGCTCTCCTGACTAGGCATCACTCATTTCTATATAGAGATCAGGTTTGTTCCAATAGCACTTCTTTACTTGGAATACAAAATCCAACATCCAACATACTTTTATGCGTTAAGAAAGATTAACTCCAATTTAACTGCTACCATGTGTCATGAGTACTTTCATGGAATTTGTACGTGTACAGTGCTTCAAATCTGCCTTGCAGTATCAGCACAGCCCGGATAATTGAATGCACATACATGCAGAGCCGGAGACTTTGTACCCTGTGCGTTTCTCACCAGCAGAGGGCGCCGAGCACGTGTTCGTGGAACGAGGAGTGCGGCGATTGGAGCACGGACGTCAGCTGTTCGGCCATGCCCATGGACAAAACTGTACCTAGGTAGGAGAGCACGAGAAAAGCTTTAACGACATCCACAACCCTCTGACTTTCTAGTTAAAGGCGCTAGGTGGGGGCCACAGGGTAAAAGCTTCTGAGCATCGGTTGGTTGCGTTGGTTAAACGGGGGCCCCCAGGGGCCCGTCGGCACCTACCTTTGTGTTCTGGGTGGGCCGACAGCAGGTTGTACAGCAGGAAGGCAGACTTGGTCCTCAGCCTCTCGTCTTCAGACTGCATGCCTCGCATCAGCACCGAGAAGCCATCCTGAGACGCAAACGCCTGGAGCCCTGCCTCCTGCTCTCTGACCAGACCTGGGGTGGGGTGAGCGGGATTAGCACTACTGAACTTTACCGAGCTACAGATATAGCGCCAGAGCACCTTCATGGTACATTATACAGTACACACATACATACATTAGTCAGTTAAATACAGATCTAAGTCACTCCAGGCCTAATATTACAACCGTTTTCTATTCATTCATTTGGTAGGTTATGTAAGGTAATAAGTTATATTACTACTGGTGTATGCTGAGGCAATCAAATCGTATAAGCACACCAGATACTTACTTTCACAATAACAACAACATAACTGGTACACAACTCATCAGTCTTTATGATGAGCCAGTCTTTTATAACCCTTCAATTAGCAAGATCGGCTCCCAATCCCCAAACCCTTTGTAGCGAGCAGCACCGACCCAACGGTGGCAAACGTAAGAAAGTGATTCTCTTACAAGAAACGCCGTAGAGGGCTTTAACCCGGACCGTGGGATGGGGGTCCGAGTCGGCCAGCTGGAGCAGCTTTGGGAGGGCGTTGATGGTAAGCAAGTGCAACTGAACTTCGGGCATGTTCTGGGCGCAGGACGCGAGCAGCTGGGCGGCACGCCACCTCACACCACTCTGCACGTGACCCAGGCACTGGGAAACGCACAGTTGAAGCCCCCCCAGGGCCATCAGGTCTGTGGAACACATGGCAGTAACAATTCAACTTTTATCCAATGTAACTAATTATCTAATTCAAATACATGTCATTAATGAAAAGGTAGGGGGATAGGCATCTTTGCCCACGGTGCCTATGGGCAGGCTGCAGATATCAGGGCTGGGATTGGAGCAACCTAGCCACTACGATGTTGCCCAATTTTGGTCAAATGTTAATGCTGTATATGTCTTTATCTTAAATAAATACCCAGAATTATACCTAGACAAGAAAAATGTTCCATGTTCCTGTGACTGAAGTGAACTCCTATAGAATGAACCGTACACTAAATATCAAACCTAAGCACCACAATCTCTGGTGGTGCAAATTTGGTAAGTACATACAAACTATGAAAATGGGTGTTGGTTGGCTGAGGTTTAATTCAGAGTTACTCTTCAACAAAAGCCTGTCTGATCCCCATTTTCAACCATCTGTGAAAATGCATGCCGGTTCTTCGACTCACCCCTGGCGTTGTCTAGATTCTCACACAACTCTGACAGAATCTCTAGGGCCGACTCCCTCTCGTCCTCCTCCTCCTCCTCCTCGTCCCTCTGCTCCTCCTCTCCCTCGCACTCTGTCGCGCCCATTCCATCTTTCTGCAGGACGGCCAAGCAACACTTCATCTGCTCTACTTCATTCAGCTGTCCCTTGGACACCTCGGCAAGCGCCTCCCTCAGCCACTCCTTTCTCTGCGGGGTGGGGGGGGAGAAGAGGGGAGCTTCATGTGTTGGGAGTTGATTTTAAAGTATGTTGACACATACTTTAAAATGTATGTGTCAACGTTCAATGAGATGTAAAACACATATTCAACATTTTAAATATGCATGTCTTGTTCTGTGTCAGAACATTGCATAACACGTGCATTACCGATTTAACCAACAAGAAAGTGACAGCCAAGAAAAGTTAAAAAGGGAGTTTACATTTTTAGCAGCTTCTTTCATGTGACAAAATATCATAGGAATTGTTTTTCAATGGGACTCTGGACTGAATACGTTATTAGCCTGAATTATAGTCTGTGACGGTGTTACATGTATGGAAAATAAATGAAACTGGACAGTATATTTCGCACCTTGTGCATAACAAGGCATGCAAGAGCAGCAATGGCAATGGCAGGCGTGTCACATAGCCATGGCGCAATCGTCCGAGTGCTTCCGATGTATTTACCTCCTCTGACATGGGCTCGGCTGGAGCCGGTCCACTGTTCGCAGCGCCGGCCTCCACAGCCAAACGCAAGACCCCTTGGAGGTTGTTGGGATGTCTGCGGTTGTCTCCGCCTTCAGCCATTGTTCTGAAAAGTGAAACACAGGTTGTGGAACGTGCGATCGACAATTCGTCATCATTTATAATAGCATCCGAGAAGCCACTGCGCTCCAAACTTACCTTCGAGTGTCCTTTAAGATGTGATTCAAACAAACTGATGTACCGTTTATGAATGATATGTAACGTGTACCAGTCGTCTCCTCCTTATCGCTGAACAGACAGAGGGAAGTAGAACACTCCAGAATATCCCAGCCGACGCTACAGACTCGTGAACATCAAGGAGGCTGACATTTTCTTTTACCGTAAAACCTAGTATAGTTCCCATCAAAAAACGGTAAGTATTTTGTGGGCGCAATCTTTACTGGTTATGAACAAATGAATATTAACATATTAACCTAAATAATAATAATAATAATAATAATAATAATAATAACAACAATTATTACTATTATTATTATTGTTGTTGTTGTTGTTATTATTATTGATTTATTATGATTTATGATGTGCCAATATGTTAGTTTCTACAACGTTATATAATTTAGTATATATATAAAATGATTAATATAATACTTCATTCAACATAGCTTTATGGGTGACCTGTATATAATCCTTGCTGTATAAAGCAATGGACACTTTTTTCAACTTAGAATGATGAAAATAAAATGTTACTGTAATTTATTTAATGGACCAAATAATAAAATAACAATCGATATTATTATATCGCAATAGCCCATATTGTTAGTAATATTACAATTATACTAATTTATTTATTTTATTCATATTTTATTTAAATAAATAAAAAACAATGATTATTATTGTTATTAAAGATTGTAAGCTTGTAACTTGTTCTATTGACCTGGCAATCAGGAATGCTTGAAACTTGTTCTATTCTAATTGCACTGTACCATCAGCGATATATTGTTGTTTCATTCTCTTTGGACAAATGTGCATATTGTAAGTCACTTTGGACAAAAGCATCTCCTAAATGCACTAAATGTAAATGTAAATAACGCAGTGGATCATCTCAACCGTCCTCTCTGGCCCACAGAAATATTCTGTGGTCCAGAGACACGTAAACGATAATGGCTGAAGCTGGTAAATACTGGCACCTAGTGGGGATGTGGGGAAGAGCAGCATACTCGGAGCCCGATATGCTGTCGGAACAGCATACTAATGCTAATTAAATACTAATATATTTGTTCTTCTGAGTGTCTGTCAGACACAGACACACAGACAGACGGATGGACATGTAGACACGCAGATAGACAGATTTAGTTTTGTCCATTGTTGGTTCGCAGAGCAGCTGTTCTGCCACGATTGTCCACAAGAGGGCGCACTAACACCATCGTTCATATCGGTCGAGTGAGAGGTTTCCTTTTCCCACGAGTTATCGCTGGTCTGTGGGCAGATGTTGGCAGGTCTGAAATAATCTAGAAAAAGATCAAATAGGCTAGCAAGATGGGCTGCATTGGTCACCGCCAGTCCTCTTTACAATGCAAAACGCCACATTAGAGCACATAACTTTGTATGAATATATCAGAGTTTCTGTTTGAGCTGTTTGTGCGTATGTTTGCGTCTCCCTGCCACCCCAGAACGGGTGTGAACTGCGTGTTTGAGTCTGCATTTGTGTACCTTGTGGCTTTGAAGGAATTTATATCTGGAAGGGATGCAACTGAAAGTATGCAGCGTTTACATTGGCTACCTGTGGGTGTGATCTAGCGCTGCACGCGCCCTGATTGGTCAGAGGGAGCCAGTGGAATCCCGCCCACCTCGGTGACGCCGTTGTTGGGACGCAGACACAGAGCCGATGCCAGTCTGCGTGCCAGGAGACTGGCAGGCCCCACCCACTCTCACCCCTCATCCCTGCTTCAGTTTGACTATAGATTGCTTATGGAATTAATTATATTATATTATATTATATTATATTATCAGACAATATGTATGCTGTGCAAAGCCCCACACAAACACAGTCTGGAAGAGGATTGATGCTGAGTCAGGGTCTTCTCTTTATGTAGCCATGCAGATTTTCCAGGGTAGTATCATTCCCATGGTTTGAGTCCCGGCTGCATGGACCACGTGTGAATGAATCACATCTTCAATCTGCAAAGTACAGAGCCGAGCTGCACCTGAAGAGGACTCTGGACGCTAGTAGATGCACTGGAAAGAATTGTCCTCTCCTCTCTCTTCTCTTCCCCTCATGCCTCGTCCCTGCTGCTCTCATCTCTTCTCTCGGCTCTCCCTCTTTTACCTCTCATCATTTACTCTTCTCCTCTACCGTCTCGTCTCTCCTCCTTCACTCTCTTCTCTCACCTCTATTCCTCTCCTCTCTTCCACACTTCTGCTTGTGTCTCGTCTCCTCTCCTCCTCCTCCAATCTCTTGTTCCTGTCTTCTGCCCTTTCTCTCCTCTCCTCGACCTCCCCCCGCTAAACAGAGGTGGGTGTACAATATGCTGCCATGTGCACTTCACCAATACCACACATGGATTAAATTGTTGGGAACAGTGGGGGTCTCTTCCCTTATGTTAAGCCTCAGCATGAAAATAAGCCTTGTTGTTTTCCGATTACGAATTGCATTAACTTGAGGCTTGGGGTCCAGGCGACAGATGTGCTTGGAGGTCTGGATGTGTGCGAGGTGCCCACATGCTCTTGGAACTCGAGGTCTTTTGCATGCATACATTCATACGTATGCGTGCATGCATACATGCATAGGTACGCTCATGCACACAGGCATACATACATGCACAAATATATGCATGCATGAATATATGCATGCATATATAGTGCATATATGAATGCACAATCTATTCATATTATATATACATTAAAATACCAGGGAGTATGACCTAAAGAAAACACTAAAAGAAAACATTAATTATTTTGGTTTAGTAAGTGTGGCCCACTGTCACAATATCGCACCATTCAGACGAGAAGAGCAAAGGACAGGCAGTTTCCTGTGATTGGCAGGTACCTGAGGTTTGATAAAACATTCCCCACCCACATGTGTGCCAGTTGTATGTATTTTTCAAAGACATACAGGGCGGCACTTGCTCGGGAGGTAGAGACGGTTGTCTGGCAACCGGAAGGTTGCTGGTTCGATCCCCGGCTCCCCCTAGCTAAGTGTCGAGGTGTCCCTGAGCAAGACACCTAACCCTAACTGCTCCTGACGAGCCTTGCATGTTGCCTTGCATGGTTGACACTGCCGTCGGTGTATGAATGGGTGAATATGAGGCAATGTAAAGCACTTTCGATAAAAGCATTATATAAATAATCAATTTACCATTTAATTTACATAGTTTGGGTAGGTCCATAGGGTCCATAGAGGTTAGGTTAGCTAACGGTTAACACTGGACCCATATTCTAGTCCTCAGAGGTGTTTTGTTGCCATATTAAAATATTATACATCTGACAATGTGAAATTGAAGTTATTGTGTAATTACACAACAACTGTATTGTTAAAATTGTCATTGTAACCCCGCAAATAAAACCACAAAATAAAACAGAAACATTAGAAAGCAGATTTTTTTCTAGCGAAATATGAAGTGACACTCACTAAACTGTCCCATCATCATATATTCAGCAGGAGAACGGTACCAGGCAAGATGTCAGGTTATTTTGTAGTAATTTATTCATAAATGCATTAGATTCAGATTTTGTATTTATATGTGTAGACCTACTGTAGACCAAATTAAATATGTATGACGGGTATATATTTTCACAATGGCTTCTGGTTTCACATAGGCATGAATACATGCATAATATAGGCTCCACATAACATGGACACACACACGCGCGCGCGCACGCACACACACATACACACACACACACCCTACAGCTGTCATTTTCCGGGTGGGTGGTGGATGTAACTATTTAACTATAACAATAATTTATTTGATATATGTTTATTATTTGATATCTTGGAATAAAAAAAATCCTGCATTGTAGGCCGACTCACCACTTGCAGTTCACCTAAGTTGACAGAGATTACCACCCACTC
>OMKP01080780.1:9161-19238 GCA_900302375.1 Bathygadus melanobranchus
CTGTAGCAGAACACAGCAGGACTCTACTTTCTCTCTCTCTCTCTGTGGACTTCCCGGTTCTCTAGCAGAACACAGCAGGACTCTACTCTCTCTCTCTGTGGACTCGCCGGTTCTGTAGCAGAACACAGCAGGACTCTACTCTCTCTCTCTCTGTGGACTCCCCGGTTCTGTAACAGAACACAGCAGGGCCGCAACACATCTCTGGAATCCAAGCCTAACTCCTCTGGCCTTTCAGAACAGACAACGTACTGCACTTCAACTAACTTTTTGTGACTTGCCGTTACGTAATGTTTTGTGAAATATTAATTTCACAAAAGGTGGCTGTTATCGCAGGAATTCTTTGTTCATGACATGATGAACAAGGGATTCCTGCGATAACAGCCCCCCTTCTCTTGTTTAACTGCATATGTTTCCATTCAGTTGTCCATTTGAAATTCTTAGAAATGCTGTCATACAGTATTAACCGGTAGGTTACACCTTTTGTATTGACGTGCTAGCTTTCCCTGCTATTAGCTTAGCATTGCATTAGCAAGACACCAGCTGAAGCTTAGAAACATGCTGCTGCATGGTAATGCTATCATGGCATCAATCCACACAGACATAACACACCAGTGGCTGGCTGGAGCCTGCAGGTGGTCCAAACTGGCTCTGGTCTTGTTGTGTTGAGTGGGGTTCTGTCCCTGAGGAGATTTATGTTTTGCTGAGGTTGACGGGAGAGATTCCTTCTACTACAGCAATGCCTGGAGGCTATTACCGGTGATGGGGAACTCACAGAGATGGCCAGCGCATTGGATAACAAGCCCTCCTGGGAGACGTCACGGATGAGCACCTCATCTGCCGGGTGAGGGGAACATGCACGGACAGTGAGAAGGTGTTGGATCATTGGATGGTCATGGTTAGATGGTGGTCCGTATATCTTCTTGATGTTCTGGTCACTTCTTGGAAGGACTTGGATTGACCGATCGGACAATCGATATATTTCTTCATATATTTCATATACCATTATTTTTCACTTTCTCTCTGAGGCAGTGTTAAGTGAACAGTGTGTGCAATCAGCCAGTTGGCAAGTCAATCTACTAGAACACGGTTTCATTGATTGATTCATTTTCTCTTGTGCATTTTGTTCGATCTGGGATCGACTACCGGTGTCTGGGAGGCGATTCAGCTCGGAGACAAAAGAGTGCCGTGGATGTTACCCTGCTGTGCACTAAAACACAACATTTACAGGAAGAATTTGCACTGAATACGTAGCTGTTATTCACCCGTACATCTCCGATGACAGCTCTACAAATATGAGGCAGTTTTCAGACTTACAACACGGGGAAACCGTAGAACGGGTATTAGTAACTATATCGGCAACTACTAGTTCATTGGTTTAGTTTATAGTTTATATGAAATAATGCTCCATTAGTGATTGCCAGCTTGTTAATGTGATTCGCTCTCAGATGGCTGATATCATGTAAGAGATGACATCAACAACGTCAACAGTATCGGATCACATCCAATCAGATCAGGGGCTGTTACCCAGGGCGCTGTGCGAGGCTGCTCGTGGGGTGTCCAGTGAATTGTAGGATATCTCACCAGATCGCTTCTGACACCTGTCCCAGTGTGTTTACCAGACATGGGACTCACCAGGCCCCCGTATACATCTAGTTTCTCTAATTCGGGCTGTGGCCATTTTTAGACAAGTGTGACTTGTGGCCTATTTTCTACGTGACAGCTGTTCAGTCTGTTGTGCTCGTCGGGTGGTTGGGGTTTGCGGATGCAGGGTGTTCACCATCTTTTAGTCTTTGGAAGGCCTGAAGCCTGCATTAGACGTCTGCGTTGAACAGCCGCCGTAGGTATGCTGTGGGTCTCTACGCTTACCAAAGGTCACTTCTTCAGTCAAATCTGGTGGTCTTTATAATGTGAAGAGGACGTACTGTACAGCTGAATCCCCCCCCTCAACTAGTCTATCATAAATAAACCGGAAAACGTAGTGAGAAAGACAAAGTGACATGGAGTTAGATGAACCTACGCCGACCGCCTCTGTGGGCTACCCCAGTGACGTAGAAACCCATTGCGTTCCTCTGTCGGCTATTCAACAGAGAAGTGTAATGACACCATGGAGGAGTTCAGCGCAGCGGCTTGAAGCGGGGGTCAATCCATCCTATGTGAGTGTATCGTACGGGAAACTCTAAAAGGAGGACATTTGGGGTTTTTTTCAGCCGCAAACTATGCATTATGGGCTTTGAGACTTGTAGCTGACTCCCTGAAATGGTTGGAAAACCAGATTTTCCCAGGGTTCATGTAGAATGTGATATTTTGGCATTATTACAGTGAGTAAGAATAAATGATGAATTATCTAATAATCTGTGTGAGTCTATTAATAATGAATAGAAGATATAAATATATACCTATCCTATCTGTAAATGATCACGTAATAGTCTAGTCCCTTGCAGGTCTTCTTAGCTGGCCCCTCTCCATATTAGTCTCAAGGTGAGTGGAACCATTATGAACTGAAGTGCCAACATCCAAGATGGCCGATGGTGTTTTGCATTTAATACAGAGGAGCGTTTTCTAATTCTGCTGATGGCCTTCAAATCCCCAAACACCATCTATCAAAGGGGCTTTGAGTCAAACAATGGCAGGCATACAGTCACCATGTTTATTGGCACACACTTTATCAGACACACACACACACACACACACAGGCCTTGAAATTAGCTTTGTGAATGGCTTCATTGGAGCATTAAAATATTACTTGAACAACGCATGGGCAAAAAAGACAGTCAAAGTAGTCCTAATATTACATTATTATCACATCTTATACCCAAAACTCACATTAAACTTGGTACCGCTCATATTATCTTATATGTGAATTCTCAGTTCACAAAATAGATCAGTATTATTTATTGATTTCTATCCTCTCTCTCTCTCTCTTTCTCTCTCTCTCTCTCTCTCTCTCTCCTCTCTCTCTCTCTCTCTCTCCCTCTCTCACTCCTGCTAACTAACAGAACATTTCATAATCAGTAATCAGCCTTTATAATCCTCTACACAACTTAAAGGTTACGTGTGATTCTTGAGGGCATTTCTGTATAAACACTTGATAATATGAACATGAGCTTGATGTGCTTAGAAAGCGTAATGCTCCTCCTTTAAATTAAGACCTGCTTGGTAATAAAATTATGAATGTTTTTTTTAGGACAAAGCCCCAGGACAAATGATATTAATTCATAGTCATAAATAACTTGAGAGGAGTGGGGTAGGCTAGGCTAGAATGGAGAATGTGGTGTTGCTGGACAGAGAATCAAAATGCTGAAACACACACATATATTTGAATATGTGAATGTATTTGAATGCTGAGTTCACAGAACTGGCTGGCTCAGTTCTGTTGAAGGGATTCAGTTGAAGGCCATTTTGTTACTTAACCACCAATTTGAATTGGACTGCAAAATGACTTTCTATTCATTAATTACTCATTTAACCCTGTAATATCTGAGTCATTGAATCCTAGCAAAGTATACAGTGTTTTATAGGCCTAGTGTTCATGTGTGTGTTATACATGTGTTTATTGGTCCTTTGTGTAGCAGTTGCACAGATGCACATTGAGACATTTAGACAGTTGAACAGATTCCTTGTGTGTTCATTCCTTGTGTGCTAGCTTACTTGGCTAATAAACTCATTCATATACAGACACATGTGCTAATAGTGGCCCCATCCCTACACAGCTGGCTGTGAACCCGAGCTTCATCCTTCTGTTATTCCTATCTGGCACCTACTAGTGGTTATAATCCAAACTACAATGCACTTGGTCAGTTGACAGTTGACAGTCCTGAATGTCTCTGCAGTAGCTGTTAATACCCTCTGTCTTATATTAACATGACAAATATACACCAGCTGTCTGTCTGTCTGCCAGCTGTCTACACTGTAGCTCTCTCTCTCTCTCTCTCTCTCTCTCTCTCTCTCTCTCTCTCTCCCTCTCTCTCTCTCTCACACACACACATATAAAATGTGTAACATTTAACTGCATTAATATACACAAAAAACCTGTCCCAACAAATGTCCATACAGTATTAACTGTGAGATAGCAGTAGTATCCATTAGTATCCATTAGAATACTGCGGTTTGCTTTTGCCACTCAAGATGGCAGCCGGGACTCATGCTTATTAGTCATTGTTGGCTCATATTTCCCTGTCTGCTCCCCATGTGTTCATCTGATGAATAATGTAGCCTCGTATTTTCATTGCCTGTTTTCCTTCCTGACAAATATAACCAAACCGGGGCATTTCCCCTCCCTTCCCTCTAACGAAAATAACAGAAGCAGTCACAGACGTGAGGCGGGTGACTCACATCCATGTCGGAGAGGCTGGGGACTCTGACCCCACTCCCCCAGGGACAGTGCTGCTTATTGGGGAGGGTTTGGCTCATCTGTGACCCGGACCTCCAGGGCACGGGGTTCTCTGGTAGGCCCACAGTGAGACCCTCCATCACGGGGGGGTGGGGGGTGGACAGTCTGCTTGCCCTGGAGGGGAAATGTACAGAGAACAGGACAGAGAATCAATGCTGCTCCTTCATCAGATAGCTCCGCCCGCAGGTGTTTATTAAATACATTGCTGCTTGGATTTCGGCCACATTTAGTTTGATGGTTCTCTGGCGGTTCTCTGGTTCTGGGCTGAGTCATCGCTTTTTTAAAAGGTGTTCGGCTGATGAGCTCCAGGTTTCCTTTTTCTCTATGCTTGTGATTGAGTTTTGGCAACAGCTCGGATTTTTGTCTCATTGCGATATTGATATGTGGTTTTATACTTGGGGTAATAATATATTCTAACATACTTTATTGCCATTGTAATCATCATATATCTGTTAATACTGTCTGAAGGCATTCCTTTCTCAGTGTGTTATGGTATACGATGTCAGCTCGTGGAAGACGTCACTAATGTCCTTGTTATGATTGCGGTTAACCCCGTGGTACATGTGGACATCGTTTGTACGCGTATATGTGGACACACATTAAGCTAACACGGAAGCCATGCATTAGAGTTAAGTGTAATTACATTCTGACCTATGGTACTCATTAGACATGGCAGTAACATAGATCACCGTGGCATGACGTAGGAGTATAAATGAACCTTGCGTAGGGTAGGACATTGTTCACTCTGACTCTCCCGCTGCGCCCGATATCGTATTAAATCGCTAGAACTGTAAATCTGCTTGTCACTGCAACTTCGTCTGAACTGAGCAGAATAATCTCCTTTCAACCTTACGTCACACAGCTCCATGAATCACTTTTTTATTATTCACAAAACCTATTTATTCCACAAAACTTGAAAGTAGAACCTTGCAAGTTTACCCAGAGAAAGGCTAATAACTGTTTCTAGCCTTTCTGTAAAGACACTGAAAATCGTAACGATAACAAATCAACTTTAATCCTCAAAAGCACAAACCAACAAAATCAAACGAACAGCGTGTATGCAAATGAATGAATCATGGATGATCATATTCCAATATAAGTGTGTAGCAGTTGTGGGGGAAATCCCCAACAAGATTTGTACAGCTTATATGATCCTGCATATCAGGTGAACCTCTCGGCATCACCCGTGATGTACGACGACTTCCATGACGTGAGACGGGCACTGTTATTGTGACGCATCGGAAATTAACACGGAACCTTATCACGCGCGTCCATTGCAGAGATAAAATTTGAATCAACCCATATTTGCATGTCAAATAAACACATGGCTGTATTATGCGTCATCATAACAACAATAGTAGTGACAGAAGTGAATCGTTGAGTGGTTTAAAAGCTGCGCGTTGAGTTATAACATCGACTGGATTTAGCGGTTTAGTTCATTCATCAAAAAGACCTCCCTGTGCGCTGACCTGACCTAACCGATTCTTAAAATGTTCTGAACAAAACAAAAAGCCTTCTAGTCTTCTAGTCAGGGTCTGGGTCAGGTCTGGGTCGGAACTAAATTATCTTTTTACACAAATAAACCACTAGCCATGTGTGAGTCAGACCCACTACTCCATTGTAAAAACTGGAGTTTATAGCTGGCTATGGAATGAGGCTGTTGTTTGTCTCTCTGACACACACACACACACACACGCACAAATGCTTGCACACACACACACACACACACACACCCCCCCCGCCCCAACACACGGGGCGGCAGTAGTGCGGTTGCCAGACAACCGCGCTACTTCCTGAGCTACTGCCTGGAAGGTTGCTGGTTCGATACTGGCAACTGGAAGGTTGCTGGTTCGATCCCGGGCTCCGCCTAGTCAAGTGTCCCTGAGCAAGACACCCAACCCTAACTGGCAATGTAAAGTGCTTTGGATAAAAGCGCTATATAAATGCAATCCATTTACCATTTACACACCTTCATCCAACATGAAGTGCTTTCGGGTACTCAGTTGTCTCAGTGGTAGTCAGTGAGTGCCTTGCTCAGTAGTCCTTAGGCATGACTATTCATACTGACAGCCTTAACAATGCACTTGGATGACATTTAGACCAGCCGGACATCACAGTGTTTTGTTGTTGTGTAATTTGTACACTGCAATGGGATGTTTTGTGTTTATAGAAATGCCATGATGATTTGTGTGTGACACTTCCTGTGTGTGTTTGTGTGTGTGTGTGTGTGTGTGTGTGTGTGCGTATGTACCCGTGTGTGTGCGGTACATGCTTGCACGCATGCTTGTGTGAGTGGGGGGAGAGCATACTGTATGTGTGTTTGTGCAAGTGTGTGTGTGTGTGTGTGTGTGTGTGTGTGTGTTTGGGACCATTTCAACGTGACATTATCAGTGAAGCTACTCACTGACTACTTACTGATTAAACGCTGTACCAGGAGCTGTACCAGAGCCTAATGCCTCTCTAAATAACTTTAGCTATTGTTAACTCACCCGACACCTAAACAATTTAATACCTTGGACATATACTGCTCTCAGAGTTGAATGTTTTTCCCATAATGCAGTTGAGCATAAGCATATGTTGAAGGATATATAGAATTATTTTATTTCCATTTAAATAACTATTTGGTTATTTTAGGAATATTATCATATATAGGTGTGCCTAATACAGAGAGAGAGAATCAGAGAGAGAATGAGAAAAGGAGAGAGGGGGAAAGTGAAAGGAGAGAAAGAGAGTGTGTGTGTGCGAGAGAGAGAGAGAGAGAGAGAGAGAGAGAGAGAGGAGGAGCTAGGAGGCAGAAAGAACAGCCAGTATACAAACAGAGCAGAGGGAAGAAAGATACTGAAGTTTGAGATACATTCTAAACAAGGGGGCCAATCCAGGTGAGATGTGTCAATATTTCATATCAAATAAGAATCAGTCAACAAAACAAAGTATGTAGTCAACGTGTAATCAATGTTCTTCTCAATGTAATATCTAAACACTATGTGTGTAGCATGTATAATTGGCATTTGTTTTTGTCAAGATCAATTGCTTAAAAATCCACTGAATTGCGAATTGACCTCTGATTTCACTTGAACATGAAGTGTGTACGAGACTCGACTGTGTACACACTGTGTGTTCAGACAGAATGAAAACGTCTCAGGTCCCGACATGGGACCTGAGACGTTTTCATTCTGTCTGAGATACAGAAAACAAACTTTGGACGTTTTCGGTGTCTTCGGGTCTGTTAACGTTGTGTTTGGATGGGACACATCCAAATTACCCATCCACGGTGTGTGTGCATGTGTGCGTGTGTGTGTGCGTGCAGGTGTGTGTGTGTTTTCATTTTCTCTAGTCAAACATTGACAGGACTTGCCAGTCGGTCGGGTTACGGTGTTAATCAAAATGTGACCGATTCACCCTGTTTTCTTTTTGGGTCACATTCTTAGTTTGTCTCCTCAGTTGAGTAGTGTGCTAACTAGTTTATATTTTAGACTTAGGCCTACTTTAGTTTGACTCTCCAAAGTCCATGTAGAGTGATATGCATAGAAGAAATAGTTTTAGATGTGTTTTGTGTCAGTTAAATGTCAGTTAGAAAGTACGAGTAAATGCTGTTAGGCAGTGTTCAAAAACACCACATTCCAAAGATAATACACTTTAATTGAATGCCGCTGAATGCTGTATTTATGAACAGAGAGAAACACAAAGCACTAAGACGTTGAGACGTGTACGAACCCAAATGGACTTTTTGTCTCCAACACTTAACAATAACACTGAACTCCAACGAGCCTAGCGTTGTGTCTTCCAGATGGCAGGAGTCACCGTTTTTTAATCATATCATGAGCCAAACGATGGAACAACCGACCTTTTACAACAAATACAGTCCAACACACTTCACTGTAAAAGTGATGGAGCGTGTCTCCTAACTGTAAGACCATCAAGTCTCTCGTTCTGTATCTATCAAGCTATTTACAGAATATCATACGTTTCACCATTCCGGTGCATTGCGTCGCTCGATGGTTCCACTTGATAACTTTGGTGTCTTGTTACGGGACTCTTTATTTAGCCAGCCGTGGCCGATCTCCCCAGCTCATCTGACGCCAACATCCGCTAAAACTGACGATGTTATCTGGATTCAGTGAAATGCTGAATGGTGAAACTTTGACAAAAAAAACAAACAAGATGCCGCTGTGTCTCCTGCTAAAGGAACTGGTGGACGATTTGGTCCAAATGTACCAGGTGAATTAATAATGCTATGTATTGTAATGTCATGTAGTGGGACCTCCAGTTGTCCAGGATCATATTGCACCACATAATCCTCGTCTCGTGACACCGGAGATCCCTGTGACAGAGACAATATACTCCATCTGTATTGATCATCAATGTCATATCGCTGCTCTGTACACTGATGCACAGATAGGCGCACGCGCGCACACACACACACACACACACACACATCACCGCTACCAAGGACACAGAAAAACGATAAACCAGAGTAACTCCATAGAAAAGGGTTTCCATAGAAACCCCTTTGTCCCGACTTCACCGCCTCTGTATGTATGTGAGGCATATTAGACAATGGATTGAATTATCAGGGTGAAACCTTGTAGAGATGCACAGGTCCGGGTCTTAATCTGCCCACAGACGCTATTCGATTGCACTGCTGAAGGCGTAGTGGTGGGGGGGGAGTCAATTGTCGTGCTTATTGTTGTGTTTGTAACACAGGCTTGAGCAAGGTGAATCAAACCCTTGATTAAAGTCTGCGTTGAAATTCTGTCCATGCATGCAGCTTTAATGCCCTCTTGCATTTGTATTGCTACACACGAGACATTTAGATCTTATTCGTTATTAATGTTAGATCTGTTGGGGGTGTGTGCGGTTTTGTGTGTATTATGTGTGTGTCTCAGGCACAGCAACAATGCACATGATAGCATAGCGGCGATGGTGTTTGACTCCCAGGAAAAAGGTACTGAGGTTCGATCCCCAACATCCGCCCCCTAACCTGTAGGCGTAGTACTGTAGTACTGCAGTACTGTAGTACTGTGATACTGTAGTACTGTGGTTCTGTGATACGGTGATACTGTTGTACTGTGATACGGTGATACTGTAGTACTGTGATACGGTGATATTGTAGTACTGTGGTATTGTAGTATTGTAGTACTGTAGTATTACAGTACTGTAGTATTGCAGTACTGTAGTTCTGTGGTACTGTAGTATTACAGTACTGTAGTATTACAGTACTGTATTGTAGTTCCGTGGTACTGTGGTATTGTAGTACTGTAGTATTGTAGTACTGTGGTATTACAGTACAGTACTGTAGTACTGTAGTATTGTGTTACTTTTTTGTAAGTCGCTTTGGATAAAAGCGTCTGCCAAATGCTCTAAATGTAAATGTAAATGCAGTATTGTAGTACTGTGGTATTACAGTACTGTAGTATTGTAGTTCCGTGGTACTGTGGTATTGTAGGACTGTAGTATTGTAGTACTGTGGTACTGTGGTATTACAGTACTGTAGTACTGTAGTATTGTAGTACTGTGGTATTACAGTACTGTAGTACTGTACTATTGTAGTACTGTGGTATTACAGTACTGTAGTACTGTAGTATTGTAGTACTGTGGTATTACAGTACTGTAGTACTGTACTATTGTAGTACTGTGGTATTACAGTACTGTAGTACTGTACTATTGTAGTACTGTGGTATTACAGT